>CAEGAF010009221.1:0-42514 GCA_903067075.1 Micropoecilia bifurca
CCCATGGAACAAATATTATTGCCATTTCACTTTTAAATTGTGCTGTTGAACATCCAAACTAATTGAAAAGCCTGTTCACCTTCTCTCCTCTGGAGGCGCTGCACCATCAAACTCTGAGGGAAATGACATGAAAACCTCCAAAGAAGATATGAGCGCCTTCGTCACAAAATGACGACAAAATAGGAGTGGCATCAGATTTGAGTGTTTATAGGATTCCTATTTTGTCTTTTGTAAAAGATTTTGAACTATTTCACCTTCTAGCGTTAGACTCAAGGGTTTGTTTTTGGTTGTATTTACCCAGAATGCATTGTGCTATAGTTTATTTCCTGCTTTTGGATCAGTTCTTGTCCACTTGCATCCGCATATGCATTCGAACTGCTGCAGAGTTAACTTTAATTGATTACGTCGATCACTTCTATCGGTTTTTAGGCAGACCATAGTTCACTTTTTAGACAAATAAACTAGAGTTCAATTATAGTGGACTGAACACATCTTTCAGTAAAAAGTGTTTGAAAGTGTGTGCTTTCTTCTATTTCTTCTGTTTTTGCATTTTATCATATAAGTTCTTCATTTTAGCAAACTAATTTTAATATTGGGCAAGAATAAAGTAAATACTAAAGGTATTTTTAAAATGATCATTTACAGAGCTTTCCAAAGCAACCTGAACCTGTGAAAAGAAGTATATCCTTTTTGTCTAGTAATGAAATTAGTGTGATTAACCACATCTGTAGAAGCTGAATTCAGTATTATTAGTCACACACAGGCCAGATTATTTCAGAACGTATAGAAGCAAGAAGTGCTTAAATGAAATTTGTTTAACTACATGAAGTAGCATAAAAATCCAACATATTACTAAAAAATGTATAGATTTACTGCAAAGTCATTGAGATCTGTTAGTTTGGAAAGTTTAAAAAGCCATTGGGACTGAAGCAAACCACGAGAGCTGTTATCCACAAATGGAGAAACCATGGTTGCCACAGTGGACAACATCTGAAGCTCTGCAGGTCCCTCTGTCCTCAGTCAAGCTTTGTGTGAAAGATTCAACAATAGGAATTGTATTCCTATTGTTGGGAAACAATGGCATAAACCACAGATGAAACAATGGCATAAACCACAGATGACAAAAATAACACAGGAGCCCAACCCACACTTCCCAAACAGACTCTTTACAATCGTCAAAGCTTTTGATAAAACATGCTCTGTATTGCTAAGACAAACGTTTAACTTTTCAGAAGGTGTTTCCTGTTATGTTTACTGTAAGACACACAGCATTTCAGAACAAATAACATTGCATCTCCCACATATGAACCTATGAACATGAACCTATGAACATATGGTTTAGGTTATCCTAAACCATATTCTTGAAATATCAACACCAGTCACTTTTTACTCAATCTTCTGTTTTAACTCTGAAGTTTACAACTTCACCACTATCAAAGTCCAGCATTAACATCCCCAGTTTCCTGGCGTACTGAAGTTTGACAGCTGCAGTGGTGAAATGAATAGATTACGAGCAGTAATTAGTTATACAGCAAAATCAATGTGCTCTGGGGCAAGACCTGAGGCTGGGGCAGGAGGTACAGAGGCGGAGGGGGTGTATACGTGTGTTTGTGTGTGTGTGTGGGTCAGAGAGACACAGGAAAAGAAAAAGAGAATAGAAGGGGGTGTCAGGAGGCCACAAGGGAATGGAGAGCGAAAGAGAAGGGCTAAGGTTTGGGAAATAAAAGGACACAGTGTTAGCTTGGCATGACTAACAATTACTGCTTGCTGAAAGATTGCTAGAGGAGAGTTTTCACAGCATGCAATATTTTTTTTGTAGTTTTGGCTACCTTGTAAAAAAAACAAAACAAAACAACAACAACTGGACAATATTTTCCCCTTTCTCAATTGAAGATATTTCAAACAACCCTGATGTTTCTTGTGCCATAGGTTTGATGAAAAATGTAAAAATGATCACTTTCCGCAGGAATATGTGAATAAGTAGTCAGGGAAACCGTGATTATTTTTGTGTTTACATGAGAGGATATGTTAAATACAATTTAAATTTCTATTAACCAGTTTTTTTCTTTTCTTTCTTTATTTTTTGCCATAAATGTACCCCTAAAGTTAATAAAGCAACTTTTCACCTGAGTTTCAAGTTTGAAATCAACCACAAAAAGCTCAATCTTCAGATGAGCAAATCTTTATTGAGCTCTACACTTACAAAGAGTATTGAGCTGCATATGTGTGTTTTGGTGTTTGAGAAGCATAGTCTAATTATAAAGGATGTTTAAATGGATCAACAAATAACACACATGCACACAAAAGAGACTAGGGGGAGAGTAAGCTGGTGTGGGATGGTGGGGTACAGACCCCCAGCTCTGGATATGCCCTCCAGTGATGCATCCTGCTCCTTTTTTTAGTGGCAGAGTGCTGGATGACCCGCCTGTGATCTCCTTCATAATTAACATATGCTTGTTAGTCAGGGTTGGCTGGATGCACACACACGCACACACACACACACACACACACACACACACACACACACACACACACACACACACACACACACACACACACACACACAATTGAGTCTGATGGAGAGGAGGGAAGCAGGAACTGTGAGTTATATACACTAAGGTAAAGAGTCACTGGAACTCGCAGGTGAATCAATGCATTTCTGTCACTTACACTCCCATCCTTTCAGCTTTTTACATTCTCTTTCCTTCCGCTGATGATCACTTATCAGTTTCAGTGCCGCAGGTAAATCTGATCAAATTTGCTCAGAAAATGACTCTGGTCCACTTTAATAGGGTTATGAATATGAAGTGCTGAATGGGCACATGTCATATTTATCCAATTTATCCCAACCTCATTTGGACATAATGAAGACATGCACCTAGTTCTGATTATTCTCTGTATTTCCCATGGCTCTTGACCTCCAACTGAAAAGATAAATATAATCTCCTTAACCTATCAGGATTACAGATGAAAATTGGTGTGTGTGTGTGCAAATGCCAATTTATTCCCCAGCAGGAAATCCAAAAGTGTTTAATCATTATCCCTACATCATCGACTGTCTGCAAGGTTAGAGTGCCAGCGAAGGCAAATTCTTCATAAAATACTATTAATTCTTCATGAAGAAGCAGAAAAATGTTACCGAGGGACAGTGAGATAAGAACAGGACAGGAGGAGAAAAAAATGGGAAAGTGTTCACATCCAAGTATTGTTTTGCAGCTGCAAGCACAGAATTAGTGTATGCACGTTTGCGTGAGTGTGTATGTGGTGGAGGGGGATGCTGTCTGGCAATGTGGAGGTGTCTAGTCGGTGCGGGAGTCAGTGTGGAAGTCTGTGTGTGCACGCGTTTGCACTCATAGCATCTCAATGACATCAAAGCGCTGTGCAAACTGAGCCCCTGGCAGCTCTTTAGAATCCCATCTCCCCGCTCTGTTTAAAGCAGGCAGGAGAGAAAGGACCCAAACTAATAAAAGAGGTGTTATTCAAAAGAGGAATAGGCTGCTCAAATGTGTGCCATGTCTGTGAGCGCAACTCAGAGAGACCGCGAGAGGTGAAGAAGAAAGAGGAGAAAATGTGTAGAAAACGACAAAAAAGATAATAGCGAGAGCAAAGGTGACAAAAGGGTAAAAAGGAACACGAGATCACAATGTTTTCCCAGAAGCCAAACATTTATCTCGCAACTTTTCATTGTTCGTTTGTGATGCTGACACAAAAGGTTTGGTGAGTGTTTGTACAATCGTGCAAGGAGACGTCCAGATTTCTCAAGCTCTGACATTTTTGGGTGAAAGGTTGTGCTTAGTGGAAGAGGAATAGGAGTTTATATATATATATATATATATATATATATATATATATATATATATATATATATATATAAAATACAATATATTTGTAACAACATTTTTGTAGCAATTTGTCTAGTTGTGCTCTGGCTATTAACACTCCCAATTGTCACAGTACTCCAATTCAATAAAATTAAATTCAATTCACATTGGTGGGATTCAGTTCAGTTGAAAAGAGCAGCGTATGCAAGAAAATCTACCTACATTATATAATAATTAACCAGGACTTTGCAAACAATAATAAAGAAATGCAATGGGAAAGTTTGAGTAACTGTATAGTCACCGAAAGTGCATTTCATATCTCTCATGCATTAGCAGCTTTATTAATGTTGAAGTTCAAGCTTTTTTCTGGTCTGTGTTTAAATGTGTTTTATTTTTCTTTTGCTGTTGACAGCCTGCAGACACAGCACCAAATCATTTTATGGTTTTCAGAGTTTCATCATCATTTTTCTCTGCAATAATTATCTTTGCAATACTTGGAGTTAGATTTTATTTTAAGTGAATTGCATTCACCTAAGTTCCAAAGAGCAGGAACTTGTCTTGCATCTCCTGTTTAATAAATACAGAGCATGAAGTGAATATTTGCATTTTTATGTGATTCCAAATATAGAATTTTGTAGCTGTTTATTAGTGCAAAATGTTGCAAAATCTTGTTGAGATGCAAATACGGCACCGTGTTGCACTATGTGTAATTTCTATTGATTTCAGCATTTCTTTTCCATTTCCCAACTTTTTAAAAATTTAAATCAAATCAATTGAAATCAATGGTCTATACAGAAAAGCCCTAACAATATCTCTTGCACTTCTATTGCTTTATAAATAATAACTGCCAATAATGTAACGATGAAGATGATAGCCTTTTTTTCTACTAATGTAAAAGAACAAGAAACATCCTTTTATCTCCTGCTTTATGGGCTTTGTTAGTGCTAACGGCTGTGCTATATTTACACGAATTGAGGAAGTAAAAGAAAGAAACTGCAAAACAATGTTGGATTTGTCTAATTAATTTTACAATAGATATTTTTTTATTGGGAAGTATTAGGTGGGAAGCTGAAATGTCTGAAAATAATTGACCTCCCTGTCCTAAACGCATTGATCATTTAAAATAATTTAATTTATCACTTATGTCTGAATATTTGCCAGTTTTTGCTCTTAACAGCTGCCCGTTATTTGCCAAACCTGACAAGAGCTTCCAAAAAGCTGAAGTGAACATCTTCCGAGAAGTACTGCTCTCCTTCTTTTCCAAAAGCTCTCACTCGAAAAGGAGAGTTTGAGAAAAGTAAGGCATGAGATAGAGGAAGGGCTGCAGAAGAAACACTGCGGATCAATTGATGCTGTAAAATAAAATAGTTTGTAAAAGGGGAAATAAATGCAGCAGTGGGCGGAAGATTCATGTGCTCAAATAAACTGGGGCTTTTGAATTTTTAATTGCAGCGGCCCTAATTATGGCCATCAGACGGTACTTCTAAACACACTCAGTGCACTTTCTCCCCATCGCTCTTTTCCCCCCAGCCTCTTCGGTTTGGCTGCGGACGAGGCCTCAGTCCGGGTGTATTTTTCCATGCCATTAATATTTGATGAAAATAGGCCAGGCTGCATCAGCTGCTCATCGCCACTAAGAACATGGCCTCCATTATGAGTCCCGTGCTTCCTTTCAGCTGCGTGCATTAGCAGAATGACAGAGCGCAACAGAAAGCACAGACGGATGTGATGTGCTAACTCATGTTCACACACATTGGTCGTGAGGGTGTGTGCGCGTGCGGGTGTGTGCGTGACAGAAAGAGAGAACTGGCTCGTCAACTATCCCTGTCGATTGATGCTATTAGATGTTGAGAAACAGTTGGGTGTGAGCTATAATTGAGCTGACACTAATAATGAAAGCAGATACTGTCTGGAAGCCCTTGGCAATATGCTAAAGATATTGATGCCTCTAATAATTCAGGGGCTCGACAGAGTGAGGAAGGATTTTTTTCTCACCTTCAGATCTGGCTCAGGAAACAAGGAAATAAGATATAAAACGACTTTTAGATGTGCTACAGATTAATCTTTTAAAGTTTTTTTTCCCCCTACAGTACCAAGTCATTGGGAAGCACTGACACTATATATAACAGCATGGGAGAGTTTGTGGGAGAATACCCTATTATCTAAGCAGGTAGCAGTAGAGGACTAGCATGCCGACCCTGTTTGATTCGGCAGCACCGGTGGTTGGCCTCCCTACATATATGTTCACACATATTTTGTTTCCATGTTATCATTCACTGGGGATTGTCGAAGACCGATGTTCAGGATTGTAAGTTTTTGTTAAGCTTTGGTCAAGGACTTCCATAATGACGAACTCAACCTTGTGGCTCCTGTCTGAGAGCCAGGTCCCTTGGGGTGTGTGCATGTTTGTGTGTGTGTGTGTGTGTGTACGCGTGTGGGGACAGGGGTGGGGGGGGATGGCTGTCTGAGTCCTGAACCCCAAGATGAGGTGGATCATTTAAAGGCTTGCCTGTCAAAAAGATGTTCTTAAACCCTATCTTTTGCTAGCAACCCTACAACGCTAATAAAGTGGAAACTTGTGTATAGCTGATGAATTTTCAAATCACTTGACAATTTAACAAAATCCACATCTTCTTCCTCTTCCTCTGGCTTTTCCAATTAATCATTTATAATTATTTAAAGGGACAGAGTCCGCCGCACTCATGTAGCCAGAGCCCAAAAATGTGGCTCAAATGAGAAAAGACTGATTTGCAAGTTGGATTTGATGAAGCTCTAAAAAAAAAAAAAAAAAAAAAAAAATTGGGCAATTTTGAGTTGCAGCTCAGCTGTATTGCCAAATGGAAAGAGACGGGGGTTAGTAGAGTAGAAAGCCCCTGTCATCTCAAGCTCTCAGCTTGTTTGATCAACATCAAATTTTAATTTTTCTCTCAGAGTTGTGGCTGAAAGGTTGTTCTGGCCTGTGCTGCACACGGCTCCCGTCTCCCGGAGTTTGCTGGCTGTGAGGCTAAAGCAAACCGACGAAAACGATAGGATGTGACACAGGCTCGCATGCAAAACCAGAGAGATGCAAGCAGAGGTAGTCAAAAATAATTTTGCTCCTTTTATTGTATAACGTTGATCATCATGAGACGTGCTACTTCGATAAATTGCCCATTTGAGATTGCAGATTACCGTCTGTTAGGCACAAACGGCTGCAAGATCATTAAAACAAATTCCGGACTTTTCCTTTAAATTATTATCTGCGGAAGCAGACTGCATCTATACATGTAGAAATAAAATCACCACCAGGGGAAATTTTGAACTTAATTACTTCAAAGGTTTTTTTCTCAAGACAACAGCACAAAGCTACACGAGTTCAAGACCCCCAAACAACTCTAAACGGGCTGCGGTCCCAACATGGTGGCTTGAATATTTCCTAATTGGATGATGGAAATCACACGGGCCTTTTGTTCAGCTTGCTGCACCGGGAACACGCCACACGCCTTTTCTCTATTTTTCATTTGCATATTCATTGAGATATCAATTATTTATCCCTCACCACAATCACTCGCTACACTGGTACTGTACGTGCCTCCATATAAGATAACCCGGCAGGAGTTTGACTGAAAAATAATTTGGATTAGCAAAATCAATCTGTATAACAACAGATTGAACTGTGTAAAACTCAAATAAGTTGCATAAAGAATTTAAACAAAAACTGTACATTACAGTTTATAATTCTTTTAAAAGAAATGTATTTAATGTAAATGATTTTTAGGTGATAAATATATTGTTTTGGTTTTATTCATTGCTTTAGCTGTTAATTATTATGGCACATTTACAATTTAACACTTTACATTTTCACATTGCCTTACAGGTTTTCTCTTCTGTGCACATACTCATCCACACACACACACACACACACACACACACACACACACACACACACACACACACACACACACACACACACACACACACCCTCAGCCCTTAACAACTGAACTGTTCTCCCTCAGCATGTAATATATGTTTATATTATGTGAGAACAGGACACAATATTTGAAAACCTCTAGAACAATAACCCCATATCCCCCCAAGACACATTCCTATTCGCGCATTATTACCCCATAAGCTGCTTTTGTTGTCATTTTGTTATTATTGTCATTATTGTAGGAAAAAGATGAGATGTGACTAATCAGAATATTATTTCAACATTGAGCCACAACTGACTATTACAGCTGCACCTCAACCAAATATGACCTGAGGAAAAAAAAAAAAGAAAAAAATCATGGCCTCACCAGCCAATACACTTTCTCCTTCAACACACACGCACACACACACACACACACGCACTCACACACAAACACACATTCTGGGCAACACATTACAAGCCGTGGCACGGAATAGATGACCGCACTTACTTTAAATGTCCCATGAAGAAAAGTTTTCAGATTTTTTTCCCCCTCCACCTCTCTCACTCCAACTCCTCTGTTTCCACGAAGATGAGATAGGAGCTCTGGGAAAGTGTGCCTGCCATCGGCACCCATCCGTTAGCCTCTCTTATCAGATATCTACCGTTTCAAAAAAAAAAAAAAAAAAGCATGTAGATCCATGTGATTTTTGTACATTTCCCCCCCCCGTATGGTCCTCTACCTTGCACGGATGCAGACTGTGCTCTCTGTGCATCTGGTTGCACAAGCACAATCAATATGGAAGGGGAGAGCTATTTTATGATTGGAGAAGTTGTTGTGTTTTTGGTGGTGAAATTCATTATTTAGTATCTGAACCTTCAGCAATTCAGTATCATTTATTCATAAAGTCCCTTTTTGCCAGGAGGAAATGGATACAGCTGCAGCAGCCGAGAGAGAGAGAGAGAGAGAGAGAGAGAAAGAGGGAGAGGGGGAGAAGCGAGGGAGAAAGAGAGAGAGAAGTAAAGAAAGGGAACGATTGGGAGAGATGAAGGGAGAGAACATGTGTGTATGGGGGGGTGCGAGAAGGGGTGGTGGACGGATTGATGATATTGATCAGGCAGCTCTTGAAATAAAGGCTCTATGTCTTTTTCAAGCTCTTGTGATTGACAGATAAAGAGACGAGACGGCTGGGAGGAGGAGCGGGGCCTTGAACATCACATGGTAGCACCGAGCGATTAAAACAGATCCTCTGACAAGCGCAAGCAAGTCGGGTTCAAGCAGACTACAGAGGCAGAGGGGATGGATTGTGAGGAATCACTCGAAATGATGTTTGTTTACTTTGCAAAATCACAGGAGAAAGAAGGCAGAGGGGAAGAGCTGTTAAGTGCCGGAGCTGCGTTTGTTCTCGATGCGTCTTGCTTTGTAAATTTGTTCCAAAGAAACTGCAGCTATGGACCGTGCACATGCTGACTAATATTGAAATGGCTGCTCTATCCATTGAAAAAGAAGGGAGGGGGGTAGAGGGGGGGGGGGCACTGCTGCAATAAAGGGAACATGTTGAAAAAAATGGAACTGTGTTTCAGGTTAGTTTGAATCTGCTGTGTGAAGCACACAACACAAAAGCAGAGGAGATGTATGGAATCACTTAGCCCACAATGTTTTACCCTCCGTTTTTTCTGACAAGGAAATCTTTCTGCAACCACAGAAGAAAAAGGAAAAGCGTGCTCTTTTTTTTCCATTGTCTGTTTTGTATTCTGTTCGGAATAAAAGCAATTTGAGAGTCGCTCCAGCTATTGAATTATTTAGATACAACTTAGTGCAAACGCTACCAACAGAAATTGATGATATCCATCTCAGTCAGGCAGTAAAGAATGAGGCGCACCTGTAGCTGCCATGGCCTTTGGCTTCACCGATCCCATTGGCTGCCAGGACTTCCTGTTGGGTGGCGTGGTTTTGTGGATTTCTTGTCTTGTGTTAGTGGCAGAAGATTATTATTAAACTACCTTTGTACATTACATTCACAACCAAAAATGAATAGCAATAAAAAATTATATAGATAGGACAGCAGATCTTTTTTTTTTTTAGCCTGTGGATTATTTAAAACTTTAAACAGATTTCACTGCAATGCCTTTAAAAAAAACAAAAAAAACATGCAGATTATTTCATTAAATGTAAGTGCAGTATTTAGTGTTAGCAACCCACTGGATCACAACTTTTTCCCTGTTCTTAACTGTAGCTCCTTTGTGGGTTTTAAACCAAACACTTAAGGCTTTGAGCTACATCAGAAGATGGTAAAAACCTTTCAGAGAATGAATTTAATTATGCTTGAATAGCTGCACAATTCCTTTGTCTATTAATGTGAAAATACAGAAAACACAGATGTCTCAGAAACAGGATAAAAGACAAACACGGAAATTGTTGCAATTTTACAACACAAGGAGAACTAAGAAACTATTTCCACGTAGGCGACATCTTTTTATTAAAAAGAAAACCATAAATAGCAAATCAGAGAATTTCATATGTTAGTATTGTGTTACTGCTTACTTGAACATTTCTGCCTGTCTGGCGGTCAACAAATAAAGGAACTGTCACCACATTTGTGAATATTCCTTTTGGGTGTCGTAAAGCCCTGAGAACTATATTGTATTTATGTACTGTGAGCAGCAGCCTAAATGCAGGAAATCTGTTTGACAGTGAAACTCTATGGTTTTCATTTTCTTGAAATGACTGGCAATTTCAGTATTTCAGTCTCAGTGAACTACACAAGCGACTCGTACCGGGAGCAGTTTCTGAAAAATGTTGTCAAGGGCAGAGCTGAGTGCAGATTAGGAAGTAATTGAGACAGAGTTTACAGTTTTACATAAAAAAGTTAAAAAATGTGTTAGTAGAAAAGCAACGACAACAAAAAAACAAGCAAGCTTTGATAAGCAATGTTTATCACTTCAAATGTTATTTGGTTTTCTTTATTTATATGTCAACACAAATTGTTAAAAGATTTTGAAAACTGATGGTTAATGTTTTCTTTTTGAACACAATGTATTTGTTTGATTGGAATAAAAATAACAACATGCTAAGAATTTTTTTTTATATATTCTCTAAGAAGAGAATATATCTTATATATATCACTAATTTTGTATAAAAATATTTACTGAAGCATTTTTAATAATTTATCCTTTCCTTTTTATGATTGACCTGAGTTAGTTAGTCATGTACTGTGTGCAGAACACTGGGGATCCTGTCTTCTGATCAAAATGGGAAAGACGAGAGAACAGGCCGTTCAAGTGAGGCAGATGTGAATTGAAATTTATCATCTATGAAGTTGAGAAAAAAAAACAACTTGTCTAAACATTAATAAGTCTGAAAGAAGTGGAGCTGCAACAAGGTTGGATGAGGACTCAAATCTTTCTTGTCAACTTGCACAATTAGGAGGGAAGTAACAGAGTTAAATAATGGAGTTTTAAAGAAACCTCTCAAGCTCACTCTTAGAGAACTGCAGCAGTGTTTTCAGTAAGAGAAGCTCCCACCAGGGCCGGCCCATTGCATGAGCAAGATGAGCTGCTGCGTTGTGTCCTCAACAGCACTGGGCAGCAAAAAATGTGCTTCTCATGAGGGATAAAAATCTTTTCGAGAAATGTTCAGTAATTTTTTTATCAATTAGAATATGTGTTGTGAAGAGGCTTGTTTGTCAGATTGAGTACCTTTAAAAACTAACATTTAACCTGTTACATGCTTCTCATTAAGCCCATAGTTCTGTATTAAAATGTTTTTAGTGGTCTGGATATTTTCATGATCTGTAAATGAAAAAAAAAGTAGCAGGAATGATAATTCCTCTTATGATTAACCTGCGTGTAGTTAATCTATATAATATGCTTCGCTTTGTGAATATCTGTAACATTCTAATTTACCAAATGTGACTGAATCTCGAATGAACTCCAAAGGCTTATAAATAACAAATACAAAAGAACGTGAAACTATATATTCATCTCAGACTAAAAAGAATTGATCAATACACTTGATCAGGCAGAGAAAGATGAATAATAGGTTGATGAATATATTCCCTTTCATAATTTAGTGTTGCTCATTTAGTTATATAGTACCTCCTATAAGCTCAATATCCGCGTTTTATAGAAAATCTTATTATTTAAGGGTGACACGTTCCAACTTTGTGCAATTTTAATTCCTGTTATGGTTGAAGGTCTGTACCATTGTTTCCCAAAACCCCTTTCAGAGCATTAGAGCATTCATATATTAATAAATTATAGACTACATTTATTTCATTAAATTAATAGAAGGAATTGTGAATCTTTTGAATCCAATTTTTTTTTTATCTTTGTTCCACTTTATCTGCATGTTAAATAGAGTCCCTTCCTTCCCCTTGACATCTTAAAAGGTTGTCCTTTGCAGATTGAGATTCACTTGATAAATGGTTATTGTTGAACCAGAGCAAAATATATATTGATCAAGAGCCATGACATAGTAGATTAATAGAGCCGCTGTTATTTTTTGTTCCAACCTGTCTGCGTTTTGATGCTCAGGGGAGTCTGCTGTCTTCTTCTGATGTCATGGATGCAGAAAAGATCAGACAATAAGCTAAATAAAGACGCTCTATTAAACCAGCAATTACCTCGCAAGGCTGAAATGATTTATTGCATCTTATTGAAGGTAAGAGCTCTGTGAGTGCCACATAACTAGATTATAAATTTTAGTTTCCCCGATGACATAGCAGCAAACTGAAACACCACTTTTCTTCTTGTAAACTTTATAGGAACAGCTATTCGTCGTCCAGCCGATGCAGTTGCAACACGGACTTCATCAGTCTGAGAGAAAACAACAATGCAATACCAGAAAAAAAAAAAAATCCTTTGAAGATTTCCTCGAGCGGAGGGCTTCTTGCACTGGGACTACTTTCAGCTGTGCATTGACTGGCAACTCCAGAGCCAGTCATGTCAGCTGTCGATCAAACTGGAAAAGCACAAAAGTGTGGTTCCCAAACCTCCACCAGTGTGTGCGGATCGCAGTGCAGGGCTACCAGGGGCCAACCACATTAAAGTGCCTGCTTCTGCTTTATTACCAGAAAGGCACAATAGCTCTGCCTGCCAAAACCCTTGTGAATTCACATTCCCTCCTAAATTAGATGTACCTGCAGACCGATGTGATACAATTAGGAGCTGATTATTTGTAAATCAAACGATGACAGCCTGACCGTGTGGCTGTCTGGGATGTTGTGGTCCTCTGGTAGCCAATCCCCTGCCTCGGGAGAATGGTAATTGATTCCCAGGCCCCCCCTGTGGGAATGCTGCTCTGCTCGTCTCGCAAGGCGGAGATGCACAAGTGTCTCTGGTACTGGAAATTTCAATGAATACATCCATATTGTAAATTTCTCCACAGAGTTTTCAGGCAGAAAACTTTAGGGTGAAAAAAATAAAATAAAATAAAAGGTGGAAGGTTTTTATTGCAGTTGAGTAGGGGTGGAAAACAGAAAAACAATGCAATTAAGAGAGAATGAACTTTAACAAAAATGCATTAGATTTTATTTTTGGTGCTTTTTGGCAAGTGTCTTGACATTTAAATGTGAGTTGCGTGTGGTTTTGGTAAGTGTATGTGCCGTTTCATCTGTATGTGTTTTGGCCTGTGCCAAATATCTGCCGTTTTATGAAGCATCTTTTAAAAATGTATGAGATGTTGAACTATTGTGTTTGTGTACACACACACCCTGACTTCAAAGGGTAACTGTGCATGATAACCTTTACTTTTTAGTTTTTTATCTGAAGCACCGGAGCTTGCTGTAATGTGACATGTAAATGCAGGTTTGTTTGTCCTAGTGATCAGTTAATAACTGATTGATCTAAGGAACTCTATCTGGACAATTAACTCTTAAAAGAAAAGCCACATGTTAATGTGTTAGTGTAACAACTTGTGGCGTCCACTGTCACCACATGCTTTCTCAGATTGCTGGACAGTCAAAGGCTCCATGCAATCAGACAGAGTTCCTTAGATCAATCACCTATTAAGATTATATAGGCTCATTGTATAATCAAATGGAAATTGAATTTAAATTTGGTTTGATGTATCAATAGCTATACCAATTTGATTTGGTGCAACACAAATAAATACGATCAAAATGAATTAATGCAGTAATCAGAGCTGAAATAGAAATATTGCATTTTCATTTCAATTGATAATAAGAAAATCTGCATCAGGCATCTTTTATCGTCAGGTGCCATCACAAAATTGTTACAGTTTAACACAGTAAACAAAACTATAATTATTATTATTTTTTTGTTGAAATCAATTCTGACACAATAATTTGCTTCATGTGAACCGTAGAATCAAATGCAAGCAAGTGCAAGCGGCGAAATGCAAACTGTGACAGAATAGAGAATAAAAGAGAGATTACAGAGACTGTGACCTGAGAGTGTATCAAAACAGGCATCTTGTGAGAGCACTCCAGCCATCAGTTCGAGAGCTAAGAGAGTGCTTCATTGAGGATTAGGTCCTTTAGAATCACTCATCCACAGATCTCAGCCAGTATTCCCAGTGAGACTGATTATCTGGGCCTGTCGCAGACACAGAGGATAATTACAGGGTCTCCCCGAGGTCACTGCTCCCACCATGCCCCACGAATGGAAATGCACTGCTGAGCGAAATGCCGGCAATGGCAGGGGAGGGATACAGGTTATTCTCTCTCACCTGCATGCACACAAACAAACCAGAAATGATTCCCTTAAAAAAAATAAAATAAGGTACGGCATCATCTGCCTGTCCTCTCTGTCTTAATTTCAAACATTTCAGTCTTAATTATCACCAACTTTTTCCCTCTTTAAGTTTATTTCACATCTGCCCCCCACAGTGCACCCCCCCTCCTCTTTGTTTTCTTTTGTCCTATTTCAGCTCTGCCCCTCCCCCTAGTGGCAACTTTATACATTACATAATGATAACTTAACTCATATAGCCCAAGCTAAATTTCCCATGCTGTCCCAGAACTAATTGCCAGTACTGCTGGAGTGTGATAAAGATGTACAGGGATAGGAAGGGGAAAAAAATAGCTGGAGTTAGTTCCTTGGCAAGGACAAAGTGACACGGAAAGAAATCCTAGACCTTTTTCTGTCCCAGGGCCCCTGCAGAAACATGACACCAAAGCCCCTTTCACATCCAAAATAAAACTGCCTGCAGCAGAATGCGTCTTCTTAAAGGATTTGCCAAAACATCTGCACATAGAGCTGCAAAAAACAAACAAACAAACAAAAAAATAAAATAAAACATAGAATTTCTAGAATTTATTTCTTGGTTTTATTGCATGAAGTGTGAGAGAACACACACATTAATGTACTTGTTGATGCAGTTATTCTGTTTTGCTAAGCAGATTTTAGCTTGATTTTTTTTGATAATAGTTGATACCAGTGAACACAATTCTATCAATCATTCGACAAATCAAATGAAGTAAAAGCCATGGCATCAGTGTTGTTTTGTTCAGCATTGCTCTGACGGTGGCCCTCATTAATAAGTTATAAAGCTCAGGCTTCTCCAGACTGAGTTGGGTTGGTGTTTGTCTTCAGAGGGAATCTTTATCCTTATTTGTCATGTAGTCTGACTTAAATCTATACAAGTCAAAGAAGAAGTAAATGGAGGTAAGCCAGAGGAAAGGCAAAGAAATGAACAATACCATGCATTATAGCATTTAAATAAATAAATAAATAAATAAATAAATAAATAAATAAATAAATAAATAAATAAATAAAAAAAGACACATCCTGCTCCGGTTTGTCCTCTGTGACATGCTTCAGAGACATTAGCAGCATTTAGGACCACTCCAGAGCCAACCTTATGGACCACTGAGGACCCCACCCGCTCTTCACCCTCTTATGTTGTGTGTGGCTGCTTAATTATTGATGCTTATGTATTGCTGATTTTGGTCTTTGTGTCGTCCCTGATGAATGCTCTGGTGAAGCGGATGGAGGTATTTATCTAACTCAGAAAGTAGAGCTCTATTCCTCATCCTGTCCGCACGCGGCCAAGACATCCCAGTGGATATGACCTCAGCATTGCAGCACAGAAAGAACGTCCTCACACACACAGGAGTGTGTTTCCATTAACCACTGCAATTATGCTTCTTCTCAGTATACAGACATTCATGACATGCGGAGCCCCCTCCACCCCCCTCCAGAAAAACCCCCTCTATTAATAATACTACAAATATTCAAAATACTTTAAATATTTTCTTTTTGGGCAGTTTTCTCTCAGACTGGACTTGAAATGAGCCTTTATTACAGAATCGAGTCCCATTTTAATTCCTTCATTAGTGGAATTGGAATGGAAAATCTGTTAAACTGACAAAACTTTAGCTCAATCAAATCTACTTAATTTTTTGATTAGCTCAGTTCGTAAAACCGGTAAATGGTGTGAAGACTCTTAATAACATGAACAGACACTTTGAAACCAGACATAGTTCAATGGCGCCCTCTTGTGCCTAAAGAACAACGTTACAAAAACTCACAAACGTTTATTAAAAAAAATGCAAGACATTTATTTTTACTTAAAAAAAGATAATTTAATGAATCAGATAATCTAGTTCAACTGCCAATTAACCTTCTGCAACGTTTCCCATTTTCTGTGCCTTTTCTGAGATTTACTATCAAACTTTATTTATTTTTTCCAAGTACTCACAGCTGAAATGAAAATAACTTAAAGCAAAACACTTTGATTCAGTTTATGCATTTTTCCTGTCTGCTCACTCAGATGTTGACTTGCTTGTCAGCTAGTTGGAGTGTCTACTTTGAAGAAATGGAGAAAATCTCTGTTCTCCAGGAGACGAGATCCTGAGGTCTCCAACTGCCACTCTCAGAGTAGTTCGATAGATCTTATCAAATAGATCTGGTTACCCAAGCTGTAGCTCTAAGAAGGTGGAGGACCTCCAAAAACAATATTAGCAGTATTGACATCTTTAATGTGTGGCAAAGGTCTAATCCCAGAGGTCGGTGCACTAATGGGGAAATATTGAGTGTTGCCAGAACAGAGGTTTTCTTCTAATCTTTCCATTATGTGCTTTGGACAACCACTTTCAGCTGGGATGAACATACAGAGATGGATGGGAGATAATGTGATCAATCCGGATACAATAAAAGGGGTGATAACTCAAAGTCATTCACACTCTCTGATGACTAGCCTGTCTGAAAGAATACTATTAAATCGGGGATCTTTGAGCCATTTCCTCTCTCAGTCTCTTTCTATGGTCTGCTGAGTGATCTAATCAATGCACTTTCCATCTTTTTCCATTTCATCCTTGACTTATTGCAATCCTTGTAAAGTCTTTTCTGTGCCTCTCAGTTTAAATTTTTATCTTCCAGACCTTACCAGAAATCAAACACTTTCACAATTCCTTCAGCTGCCAGTACATTTTTTTTCCCCCAACACAAAGGTCGGTTGTGACTCATGACCAGTCAATAGGTTGAAGGACAGGAACCGCCATCCTCCGCTATTTAAACGTGAACACGAGTGCTACACATTTCCCTGACCGAGGGGACTGGCAGGTTGGCAGAGGCTCTCAGAGCAGAAATTGCAAAGACACATCCAGTTCTGCGGTGCAGAACTAAGACACCGTCGCTAGTCTGTGTTTTAGCAACATGAAATGCTCTTTTTTTTATGCCTGCAGCTCTATCACAGCGCCCTATCTCTGTTCCACATCCAGTCACACTGGTTCAGCACACCGGATCCAGCAGCCAGCGGAGGGCACTGTAGCTGGTGATAACACACTGCATTGTCTGAGTTTATAACACGGTTGGCTGAGGTCTTGTGTTTTAACTCCAGCTGAAGTTGTTTTGGGCATGAAAGGGGTTGTGTGGACTCTGAGAGACAGAAGCTGAGCTTAAAATTTCAGTTGCGATTTAGTTTTTGCATAATTTAAAAAAAAAGATTTACAAACAATACAATTCCTTGCTTTGTATTTAACAGCTCCCTCTTGACATAATGGGGTGTGAACACAGGATCTCTGGGGGTCTCCAGTAATGTGAGGCACCAAGTTGTTGGGAGTGTTGTGGGTTTTCACAGCAGCATCTCTAACTATCAAGCTTGTTCTGGTGTTTCCTGCTGGTTTTTATTGGATGGGGATGCAGGGAATTTCAGGGTCAAGTCAATGCCTCAGGCTGTTTGTTGGGTTCCTCCAAAATGTCCAGAGCAGGATTTGTAATGTGGCATGGTACATTGCTCTCTCCTGCTGGCAGAAGTGGCTGCTACCTAAAGTGTCTCTGACACTTTGGGTCATGCTTAGTCTGCAGCTCTGGTGTAATGACACTATTTACTATTATCGTCTTCATAATCATATTGGCTATCTGTTTATCTGATCAGTTAAAAGGCTAAAAAAGGCTCACTGTTCTTTTTTGGCTTCAACAGAAGCCAAAATGTCTGACACCAACTGTTCTCTAAAGTAAACAAACAAACAAAATCTGAAGACATTATTTTAAAACATTATGAAAATATAAATTTAAATATAAATATACATTTATGTAATTAATTTTTTTAAGTTAATGAAGGAAGATTCCAGTCGCTATTATGTTTACTGTATGACCTAAATATATCTATCTCTACATTCTTTAAAACTTTTAATTCAGAAAAAAAAGCTGCGATAAAAGACAAATTCTTCAAGATATAAAAGTATTTTTTACTGGTAATTCAAACATCAGTAAGAGAATGTGTTAATGTCTTTATCTTACTCCCTTCCCCCTTTTTCTCTCCTGCATAGATGCTGCCTACAAAGCCATTTTAGAAGCCGTGCCCCGAGTCCGTCTTTTAAAGTAAGTTTAAAAGCTTTCTCTTCAGAGACTTGCATTTGCGGCCACTTTGAAGTTAATCAGTTGCGGAAAGGAAGGAGAAAAAAAAAGTAGCACCAGAAACCCTTCCAGAGATCATTGGTTGCAGCTCAGTAGCCACAGAAAATTAAGTGATTTTCTGCTTGCAAGACAGTGCAGCTGGTTAAAGACGTTACATTGGCTAAAAAACAGAGAGGGTGTTGAAACAAAGCCAGAAAACATCTGATATTTTTCTAATTCGGTATTCTGTGCTATCATCATTACAATTTATGAACAAATAATTATTCAATTTGCCCATTTACAGCAGTGCTGATCATTTAAGGTTTTTTCCAAATAAGGTGTATTTCTCAGTGACATATAAACTCATTTGAAAGTTATTTTTTTCTCAATCATTTCTGGTGACCCAAAGGAAAAGGCATCCTCTTTTGCTACACTCCCAACTCTGCTTATTTCTTTTTGATGTTCCTGATTTAGTTCAATTTTAGGCTTTGCTATTTGAATGAAAAGGAAACAAAAAATATAATAAATATTATGTCTACACAATTTATATACAGGCTTAGTAGCAAGAAGAGAAGGATGTTGGATTATCAAGAAGTAGCAATTAACGCCATTTAATGTGCCTATTAATCTATGAGTGAGACTTTACATAAAGAAAAATCACGAGACGTTTGAACGAGACCTGAAAGGTTTAAAGGGAAGGTTTAAAAACTCCCACTGATAATGAGATTGATATAATCAATTCACCGTGTTATTTTTAAAATGAAATGTTACCAATAATGGATCAATTATTTTTTTTTCTGAAACTAAAACTCTTTTTGCTTTGATTAATTCTCTTTGTAGGTGTGTTTGTTTTATATCCTGTCAGAGACAAACTTTTTGATGAAAGCGAGTTTCATTTTGATCTTCCAGGGTGAATAACTGTGGGCACAGCTGTTTTAGTCTTCTCCGAACAGTAACTCTTTTGTTTACTTATTTTGATGAAACTATAAACAAGGTTAATCAAATATCAAGTTATGTTTTTATATTAAAAGCATCTGTGATTGCACCGATTGGTCCAAGCATTTCAGGTCTCTTAAAAACATGCTTTTTAGAACCAAGTGATGAATATATTTGTCAAAGCATCTGTATGTGGCAGTATTTTCAATTGGTTCATGACCACAAGCTCCAGTTCACAATAGTCATGCATGCAAAAAGACAATGATCTGAAGAACACCAGCAAACAGCTTTAAAATGGTCATTTTATTGGAGAAGCCTATTTAATATCCAAATCTAAATGAGATGCTGTGTTTTGACCTTGACCGGGCAATTTTTGCTAGGAAATCCTCCAGTAATTAAAACAATGTTTTTTAAAAAAAAAAAAGAAAATCAATGGGCAAATATTCCTCCATAGCAATATAAAATACAGTTCTCTCAAAAACTTGATGGCAATGTTTACGATCAAGGGTGACCCAACCAATCACCAGGTCGAGGAGGCAGCTACCTTTTCCAGGTTGGGCCAAATTGATTTAAATAATTTTTTTTATTTCCCCTTTTAACAAAATTAATTTATAATTTTACAAACTGTTGGTTCTATGCAGTCTTAAGTCAAAATTAAATTAGTTTGAGGATGTGAAACATGTAAAAGTCTGACAAAAAGTAAAAACACAATAAATAAACTTACAATTACAGAAACTTTAACCAATTAGAAATTTTTGATCTGCAACTTCCTTATATGACCCCTTGTTTCAATGCCATTGAGACTTACTTTGTTCCACTAGGGGTACAAGCTAATTTTAACCTGAAATACACCAAGATATCCAGGTACAACGTTGTGTTTAGAAGAATGCTTTTTTAATGCTTTCCTTTAAATGATAGAAAAGTAACGTAGGCACTATAAGCAAAAGTCAATAAAAAAAACCTGATATTTAATAGTGATTTATTTTTTTTGATGCATCATCACACAAACTTCAACAGAGCTTGAACAAAAACACTTAATACCTTTGTTTGGATTTCTTTTTTAAACTGAACTAAAAGAAGAAATGCATAAAAGAAAAGAACAAAAGGTGTATTTATCAGACATCCTCCTATTCCCTTCAGGCTCCTCCTCTCTTATCAACCTTCTTGCAGTGCAGAAAGGAGGAGGAGGAGGAGATGTTGTGCTGTTGGTGAATGAGAACAACACTGTGTGCTGCAAAGATAATTACGTTTGCCAGAAAATGGCTAAGTGATTGTAAAAGCCCACATTCCCTCTTGATATTTGCGAAGAAGAAGAAGCGGAAGGAGAAGAAGAAGCATAAAATACAGATTTGACTGTTGTGACTAATGTGGTTTTTTTTTCAGCTTTTCAAAAGCCTACAAATTACCGAACAGCCTATTATTTTCAGAAACCTTCCAAAGTAGTCATGTAGATGTATCCTTAGATGTAATTTTGGCAAACTCCTACAAGACAGATCTAGCAAGAGCAATTTTTCTGTAACATAGTGGTTATACTGTGATGAAGTCATGATGATGCTGACAAGCACCAGCAGCTGTCTTAATGAAATCATCATTTCTCATCTTTTTAGACGGAGTTCTTATCTTGCCTGAGTGTTCTGGTGAGTTTCAGTGCACACCGACGGCTGCAAGAAACTAAAGCGCCTTAACTGCAGCTTTTTGTTGCTGCCTCCTGCTGCTGCCACCTGCTTTAGTTCAGTTTCCAGGAAAGGCATCTCGAACAAGCTAATTGGCAGTCTCATGAAGTCGTTGCCCTCTCTCTGAGTCACGAGTGAACGCCTCAACTGGTGCGATGCATTTTTACGAGCTTCTTTTCTCCAGTCCGGTCTTTGATGTGTTTGTTGTTGCAGGCAGTCAAACTAATGGCTGATGAAAAAGAGAAGCAGAAATGAATGAATAATAGAACCCAACTCCTGATGTAACATAATCCATTTGTACGTTTTCTATTTATAAACTAGACGTGGTTTTCACCTAATTTCACGTAATTCTTTGTGATATGCAAATGTTAAATGGTTCCTAACTTAATATACTGCCTTTTTGAAACCTCGTCCAGTTTGTTCGGATAGCAACAACAACAAAAACAGCAGTACTGTTTTTCTTTTTCGAAACGCTGCCTCGTTACTCACTAAAATGATTTAAGCTGAAAGGAAAAAAAGAGAAATTAAAAGGAAGAATACAAGACCTTCGTGGACGTCTTTCCCTTCGTTTTTCTCCACTGTCAAATTATTCCGCCTTGTTCCCAGCCGAGCTGCATGCTGAGACCTCTCCACCCCTGCTGTGACCTTTACAAATTTTGCCCTTTGGTGCTGCTTTGTGCAATGTGACCTTATTAAATTTTATTTTACGCCACGTGGTCAGAAATAAGTCCTCGTCGGAACGCTTGACGGCTGCGTCTCGCCAAGCGCAAACAAGCCGGGGAAATCGTTAAGATAGCGTTCAGGCCTAAGCAGGAGTATTAAGACACAGAGGGACGTGACGGGGAGAGGACGGAGTGAAAGAGACATTTGCAAAGACAGAAACAACAGAGGAGAAGAGAAATGGAGGCTTTTGACAGGATTCCAGTACACAATGACTCATTACTCTACATCTGTGTGTCTGGCAGGGTAGTGGCTCTTTACACCGCAGCAGCTGCCCAGTGCAGTCTAGCCAGCCTTTGAAACGCTTTGCTACCCTGCAGGGTGGAGACACCATGCATAATCTTTGTTTCATTCTGTTTGTCTCTGAGCTGCTCACGCTCTGGTGCTTTTTCTTCCCACACAGCATAAAAAATATATGCACATAAACTGAAGTACATAATTAAAAGTAAGGAAAGAATTAGGAAAGCTATGAATAAGCTTACTTTTAAGTGTGTGTGTGTGTGTGTGTGTGTGTGTGTGTGTGTGTGTGTGTGTGTGTGTGTGTGTGTTTCGCAGTAGCTGTAGGGAGGGTAACATCAATCATTCATTGACCACTTTGGTGTATTTCCAAAAAAAAAAAAAAATAATCCAGCATATTTCATTTTTAGAGCACACCGTGATGAATAGCAGGTTGATTCTTAAGGCTTTTCTTTGATCTATTTCATTTGAAAAGAAGGAGATTAAATTTCTCAGCCTAATAATGCAGTGATGACTGCGCTATCCTTCCATCCATCATTGGGTCAGCACATCAATATGTCATACATCGTGACTGAACACCAGGTAAAAACTGGCTTCTCGATCAGACACGGCCATATTTTATGTTTCGTGATAATTAGCTAAATGCTGGCTGTCATACTCAGATAAGCAACAGACCGTGGTACATAACCCTCTTTAGAACCACCTAACAACAAGGACGTATGCATTTCGGTATGCACAAATTTATGTCAAAGCACAGACTAGAACCGAAGAACTAAAGCTCCTGTCATGTAAATTTGTACAGTATGCCAAGATTTGCACAACAATGAACAAGGATACTTATTATGGGGAGAAACGACTGCTTTGTAGTGCAGCTGAAGCACGGCTACTGCAAACAGGCAGTGATTAGTCTACACATTCAAGGTTTTTCTTCTCCTTTGCTAAAGAGAGAGCTCCACCTCTTTAGCATTAAAACTTAAAATAAATTCTGCAAGATCAGATGGTCTTTATTTAGAAAGGATCCACTCCACTCTAAGCCACATACAGTCGAATGTAGGATGTGGGAGTTATTCACTACATCCACACTTTGCCACGGATTTTGCCACATTATTTGCAATGCTATCTGCCATAATCTTACATTCTCATTCACAAAGCAAATAGGACCAAGGACAGGAGATGCAAACATTCTCGTCAAATTCAGACAATGTGACACATTTCATGCCTTCTTATGTCAGACTGTGGTTTCGCTTGCTTTATAAAAACATTTTGACTTTTTTTTTGTGCCAAAAACACAAGATGTAGAAATGTGACAGAGAGACAAATATGTCTTCACAGTGAGCTTAAGGATAAAATACAGAGTCACTCCTAAAAACTGCCAGGGCAACACATCACAAAGGAATCACAATAAGGATTTGCTTTTTCTTACACAGTTACTTTTCGGAGAATTATTTAAGTCAATGGGTCCAATATTCAGTCGACGAATCACAAAATATTCCAAATGCAATATCAGTTTGTGCGATTTTGATATCACAAAACAAAACTCTCTGTTATGTTGATTAGTGCATTCCAAGGATCAAAAAGTCAAACTTTGCTTATAAGTAATATATGGAGCCTGCTAGGTGGAATCTCATTGCAGTCGATTCCTCTGTCTTCACAAACATAAGAGCACACAAGATGTGAGGAACATGTTGACTCATCAAAATATTGTCATCAGTATTTTGAAGTAATGGTGCCGTTGTGTGAATTCTAATATCATTCCTAACTGGAAGAGAATTTTTTGTAAACACGGTTTTGCATTTTAAACAGACAGCCAAATTTAATGAACTTTATAAGTTTGACTATTTGTAAAAAAATCGTTTCCACAGTTCCGGTTTTATACATTTCTGGTCAGATTAACCCTTTTGTAACATGCCTCCTTTTGCTTGTAAAGGAAGCAGCGAGAGAGGCTGACTCTGCGCCTCAAACAGCACTGATCTTAGGTAATTGGGAGACTTTATGGAGAAACTTTACATAAATTTACATTAGGATGGGGAGTTTTCCTATGTGTTCATGCATATTACCTCATTTAAATGTGAGCAAAAGGTGCCAGTGCACAGAGATGCCATTAGCACTGCAGTTTGAGGTATAAATCCCTCTTTGCAAAGGATTAAAGGGATAGTTTCTGACTTTTGAAGTGAAGTTCTGAAGAGTTAATATTTTAGCTGCAGTAGAAATCTCTCTTAGTCTTTTCATTTAGTATAAATGCAGACTATTTGTTCCCACAGCATTAAACTAACTACACGATTTGGCCCAAAGCAGAAATCTCTCCTCAAATAGCTCAAACCTGAAAAATGTCACAGCTGTTTTTGCAAATACTATTACATTGATTTTATTTTATTTTTTACTCTGCCTTTTTATCAGACACTTGAAAGCTGGTCTTTTTGTCAGACATTCAAAAAAGTACATTCTGGACATTTCTGGCCTTTTTATATGTAAAACTAGGATTTCTCCCCTGGAGCAGTTGAATAGGAAAAAAAAAATCTCTCCCAGCCATTGAGTGGTACAATCTGTACATTCTGTGATTATTCATGCATGTAGATTTATTTAAAAGATCATATTTATCATAATGTAGCCACTGTGTAAAAAATAATGAGTTTCAACACTTTTCTTAATCATAATGCAGTAACCTTTCCACCCCAGTAAAAAAAAAGAAAAAATAGAACCAATGGCAAAAAGTTTCAAAGCTTATAAAATGGGAGTTTTGAAAAGAGTGACAGAAAAGTATCCACACTTGGTCATCAGTGCATTTTTTTTTTCTCAGAGGTCTCACTGAAGTAGATATATTTCAACTTTACATTAAAGAAGCCATTAGACATCCCTCTTGCTCTTTAAACAGACTGAAACCCCACTAGGCTTTAGAAAAAGGATCAAGGCAAAATTAAACTACTTCCTTCCTCCTTACTTAAAGTAAAAATAGATCTGCCACTGTAGAATTGGTAATGACAACAGGGCGGGTAAGATTTTCTCCCCCCCTTTATCCAATCACAGTCTTGATGTCCTTGAGGATGGCTGACAGAAAGATGGATGAATCTTTTCAAGCTTTGATGGCTAATCCTATCAAGGATGTAGTCACCGTCTTCAAAATGTAATTAAAAATTCCAGCTAAAATTACTTGCTGTATCTTTAAAGAAATATTCTGGGCCGTTAATGATCTCATGCTGCTACAAGATTCTAGTCATTTCTGACACACCTGTTTAACCGTCTGCACCCCTGCTTCAACATTTAGAAATGTTTTATTCAAACCACATTTGCGTGTCTCTGTTTTCTGATAAGACGATTCCTGTTTGCTTCTGGGAGTTACATTTTCTTCAACAGGCCTGGAAGACTATGGGGTCATTTAGGCTGTGGGAAACATACTTTTTCACATTTTGAAAGAGTGGGAGAGCAGAGTGGGACAGAAGGGGTCTGCACTATGGCTACTTCAAAGCTGGAAGGTCAGTGGTTCCAATCTTCACTCTGGATTTTGTGTCTTTCAAATATTAGAAAGCAAAGCACAATTCTCCATTGTTTTGATCTGGATGTTCATCTCCACCTTTTAATTTTGACACGTAAATCCGTCCGTGTGTAACAACGAAAAAAAAGTATCACAGACAGCATTGACTTTAAAATGCTTGTAAACCAATTAAAAAACTTCAATAGTTCACGATTCACACTGTGACCCCTCTCTCTTCTGCAGTCCATCAAGGTAAGACTAGGAAAATTTCCATTCCAGTGAATGCATCTCATGCAGAGAATATCCTGCTGTGAAGAGCACTCAACTCTAAAAATAAAACTCGATTAGATAAACATGCAAAAATTAAAAAAAAAAAGTGCTATCAAATAGGCATGAACATAAATCTTCTCGAATAATTTTTGGTTGTTGATTTTATTACCTTCAAAGTGAGGCACCTTGGTAGGTTCACGTTGCTTGTGAAGAAACGTGACAATGATGTGCAGCGAATTAGAAAAAGGAAAGTACATGTGTGATGGTTGGGAACAATAAAATATGACAAAGATTAGCAAAGACAGATGCGGTAAATAGAAAATAATATATATGTCATGTGAAAAATATGAAACAGTAAAGTACTATTTCCACTGAATTCAACAGCTGGCCTTGCAAAACTATTCAAACTTCTTCATATTTTGTGGTTGCAGTGATTTTGTATTTCTTTGTTGTTTTAAGTGATAGACCAACACCAGTATGCAGACAATTATCAAGTGGAAATAACTGGTTTTCAAAGGTGTTTCACAAATAAAATGCACAACGTGTCATGATACCATGATTGTGGTGGTGAGGAGACGCTGAGACCCAGGTATGTTGATGATGATGGATGATTTATTAAAGGCAGCTCTACAGTCCACAACACAGGCAGCACGGGAGAAACAATCACGCAGCTAATACCGGTAGCACTGTCAACAAAGACTGAGAACGAGCTAGGCTAGCCAGGACTTAACCAGTTCAACTGGCCAGCCGACAGACAAACACTTGGACGAACGTTTGACGAGGACCCGACGAGGAACAGAGACAACAGGGGAGACTAAATACACAAGAGGTAATCAAGAGAATGAGACACACCTGGGAAACAATCAACGGGGAAGACGCAGACACGGGACTGAGAGGGAACAGGACTACACAGAAAACTCAAAAATAAACACACAAAACCACGGATCACGACACAACGTGTTGATTTATTTCTTGACGTTTTGCATCTATAAACGCCAGTTTCCAATTCTTCCTATGTATTCTCAATCAAATTTATGTTGGTTGACAGAATAGGTATTTTTAACATGTGAGTATGGTTGGAACCAAATTAGAGATGTGGCGATCAGGTTTTTTCCTTGCCGATTCCGATTCCAATCACCCATGAGGGCCGATCACGGCCAATCACCGATACCGATCACATAATTATTATTTATTTTAATCGTAAGCCCTACCGGTTACATTATGTGGAAAAAGAAACCATGAATTCACCTTAATTTAGACAAAACTTGTTTTTAATAACTTTTTCCAAGAAAAAAAAAAACAGGCATGGTGCAAATTGTACTGCTATTGATAATACTATCTTTAAAAGGCTGCAAAGAGTCAAAATAAAACCTCTCAACATTGCCAAAAAATTCAAGTATAAAACTTAACATTCAAAGGCAAATACAGGTTCCATTACAATAAACAATCCTGAGTAACTGAATGGAAACGTCCTGATAGCATGGCGGCTAGCTGGTTACTGCTAGTTCTGATTGACTGTTTCTGACTGAGCGGAGTAATTATGCAGAACAGGGAGGAGATCAATTATTTTTTAGAGATTATCTGTCTCATGTTAGGACAGAGAAAGTTTTAATACGTATCTAAAATGTTTTTTTTTAAGTTAGATGCTGCAGCTTTAAGCAGAGGTTCAGTGTGAGAGTCACTACCAGGTGGAGCAGAAGCGGCTCCGTCTGTCAAATATTACTACCTGTAGCGCATAGCGGCGGTTCAACACCACACCTCTAAACCAAACCAATGCATTGTAGTAATGACTGTATGTATGTTTGATGTTTGTTGTCTTGGAGATGAACCACTGTCATTTTCATCGTTTAATAGGTTTCTTACATGATTCCCTTGAATTTAGCTCCATTCATCTTTTCCATCAACTTTGACCTACTATTTTACTGTTTGATTTTTGAGTTTTGACTGATGTCATAAAGAATTAACAACAATCACATTAAGCAAAAGCACCCTGCAAAGCTGTTATTTTTGTTGTGGAAAAACAAGGAGTGTAATGATTTTTTTGAGAAACGGCAGATCGGTTTGATACATATTAGACTGTAATGTGTTTGATCATTTCAACGTCAACGGCACTTTAACTCTGAGACATTAAAAAGAGAGCAGAATTTTAATTGTGAGTGGAAAAATGAACAGCTCAAGACAATTAACGCTGCTCCTCTAGGTGCTGAGGTAAACACAGAGTATCACTGTGGAGGGGTGGAAAATGCCATTAAGAATGCAATTCCGTTTATTATCTATCCCAGATTCCCCTGCATCTTCTGTATTTGGGGGGAAAAACACTAACTAAAAACTTTGGTTTTTTATGAGATATTTTGCACATGCACATTTTTAAAGAGAGAAAAGGTTAAAACAATCAGGTTGCTCATTTGCTGCAAAGTTCTGAACCAGAGTACTGATGTCAACAATAATGTGACTCATGCAGACAAAACACTCTTTATTCAGTACTAACAGTCAGCATATTCATAAGGTTTGATTTTTTTCCTTTAAGTGACATGACAGAGTAAATGGAGTCTTGACAAAAGTTCAGTCTGAAAGACTCTAGTCGCACCTGCCTCATCAATCAGCGCCTCCCTCTCTGCAACCTGGACCTATCGGCGCCTGTCCCAGCCTCGCTCCAGCCAATCATTGTGTGGGCTCCTTCGACCGCCGCCACCAGTACAGGCCCTGGGGGGTCTACATTCCTATGCTGCATCAGGAATGTTCATCGAGCTTATTGGAGTCCAGCTGGGGCCTGAACACCAAAGGACTTTGTGTTTAATTTTATGTTCATTTTGTCATTAAACTCTTTTAACCGCTTTCTTTCTCCGTCTCTCCAGATTGAAATCAAGCAGTGCAACTTGGCAGAGCTAAGCGTTGCTTTTATGAAGTAAAAAAAAAACATATTTGAAATGAGGTTACTGTTATTTGTTAAACCCAGCTGCTAATAGCTGCAGTTTACTTTACACTACTCAACTTTGTGCTACATATCTCAGTCATTTCTCCAGTGCTTAGACTGAACGTCAGGCTTTTTTCCTTGTTACTCTTTGGTAGAGTGAACAGTCACAAGCTGGTTTTAATGCACTAGCACCCAAATCCAGCGCTTTTTAATTTAATGTATTTTTTTTAAAGTCTTCTCCGACTGTTTGCCCTTTTTAAAATTATGAAGATACTTTGAGAAAATTTGCTCCCAGATGACTTTATTTCCAGCTGAACTTTGTGTCATTTTGCATCATCTAGCCACATCGTGTTTCATGTAACCTTTCGGCCGTGCAGCATGAACTTCAACCGCATTTGGGCATTGCTGCTTCATACGTTTCACTGACAATTTTTTTTATTTTCTGCTAGCAGCTATCCTTCTCAGTAAACTTACTTTAATAGTAGCCTCATTTTGAATTGGTAAATTAAACATTTACATTTTTCCCTGAGGTGCAACATTGTTTCACTTTCTTATTTTTCTCATTATAATATCCAGACTTTGCAAATAAAACAATTTTTTTCAATCTGCCAGAGGTTTGTTCTATATTCTGTTTAACTGTGCAACAAAACAGCATTCTTGTAGAACTGAGTTTTAAAGAACAATCCTGCCACCTCTTGTACAATTTTTTATTAGTCCTGTCCAGCTTGTTGTTGTTATGCACCCTCAGGTTCTTGTAGAATTGCACCGTGTCCTCCTCCTCACTCTGTTTTCTGACAGGTGTCACTGACTCCCGCGCAGTAATAAGCAGTAAAGCCATTGTAAATGACAGCCTTCATTCCGTGAGGACACATGCACTCCTGATGAGGGGCCACTTCAAAGGTGACAACAGCCCCAGAGAATGAGTTGTCACTTGATTGTTTGAGGAACATAGGAGTGACAGTCTATATATGGTGCCTGTTTCAGCTGCCATCTCAGCCCAAATGAACACTCGCTGCATACACCTGGCTCTGGATTTCTACATTGTTGGACACAAAATACCAAATATAACAACTGCTCATGGAAAAGGTTTTTTTATTTAAGACAGGCTTCATTAAACTGGTAGAATTCTGATGAAATTGGCAATTTGTTTACCAAATGCTACAGTCTTTATCATTGTAAAACATACAAAACACATCATGCTAAACTGCAAAGGATGTATTTTCCATTGGCATATGAAAGCCTATGTTTTGAAATGATAAAAACTTAAGACTATAAAATAAGAAGAGAACATCAGATTTTTTTTTTCTTTTGGTTTACTCCGATTCCTTTTTAAGGAATTTTCTGCTGGACGATTCACTGTGGGAACATTGGTTCCAAAAATAAGATTGTCATTCATAGGAAAGCAGCAAAACTGACTGCTGTTAGTATAATTTGAATTCTGCAATGGATAGTTTCTTCATATGCAGCAATACGGTACAAGCTGAGAAACATTTTGGATATAAATAGAAAATATAAAGCAAAGTTACGTTATCCTGCCTTTAGTACAAAATTGTTTCAACTATTTTATGACAATACTTTAAACTGTCAGAACATTTATGAGCCTATTTTAACTGCAGATTGCTTATGTATTGCACCATTTTCAAGCCCTCTATGTGTGACTGTTGCAAAGCAAGTGTTTCAGAAAAAAACATTTGTCATAATCTATGAATGTAGTAGGGAAAGAAGTTCCTCCTCCTCATCTGAATTTTCTTTCAAATTGTCTTACTAAAGCTTGTTACCTAAACAGCATCTTTTGCTTTTGAATTTTGAATTTCTTATCTTTCTTATATTAGCTTTCATATTATTTAAACATATTAATTTGAATTACATTCAAAAAGAAAATAATTTTAGTTTAAATGGGCATGGACGATAAGATTGTCAGTATTAGTTTTAGTGCTGATTTTTTATTATTATATTTGCTTGGCTTTTATATTTAAGGGTTCTTTCAGATTTATATTGAACAAACATCTAACTTTAGATTCCGTCTGTCTATCTTGGTCTGCCTATCTTCGCAAGGTTGGGGAGGTTTGGTGTCCATCTCCAGGGACGGTGGGAGGCAGGAGACGCCATGGACAGGGTCACCACTCCACCACAGTGCTGGTCCAGATATATCTTACGAGAAAAAAAGTCCAGGATCTCCAGGTGCTTAACGTGAGGAGTCAATGTTAGATATAAAATAATAGAGTTTCTGCTGTGTTCTCTTCCCTTAGTCTGTTTTTTCATAAGTACTTAAGGAAAAAAAAATTGCTGTAAACATTACAAGATCAAAGAAACTCGTCTTTGAAAATTGCCATGGGTGCAACTGAAATTATTCAGTAAGATCCACTAAATTATTTCAAATAAATCTTTCCACAGTAATAAATAAATAAATGAATAAAAAATCCAAAGCATCAAAATTCAGACTGCTGTTACTACATTCACTCCACTCCAGAATCAGCAAATCAAGGATGAATTCTGCATTATGTCAAAGACTGATTGAAGGTGTATGTAAGATATCCAGCTGAAAGTTGAATGCCTATGATTTTTATTGTGTTTTACATAATCAGCACAATACTAAAAAATGTAAAAAAAAAAAAAAAAAAACTTTCAGAGGTTTCTGCAGTGACCCTGTGGAAACACAGATTTGGATCCCATTTGTTAACATGTTAAGAAAAACCCTGTTTTATGTCTTCTTGGAACTTAAGAAAATAAGTACCGATGAGTGATAAGAAACCGCCCCCAGGAAGTGGAAGAAAATGTAGGAGAAAAAAATTTAAATCAAACAGGAGAAAAAAAATGTTTGAATTATCTTTCATGTGCACACTGTCTGAAAGAATTTCAAATATATTTTTAATCACATTATGTTAAAAAGAATGATCAGTATTTGTAGTGTTTTTTTTATAGTGTATGTGTGTGTGTGTGTGTGTGTGCGTGCGTGCGTGCGTGCGTGCGTGCGTGCGTGTGTGTGTGTGTGTGTGTGTGTGTGTGTGTGTGTGTGNGTGTGTGTGTGGGTGTGTGTGTGTGTGTGTGTGTGTGTGTGTGTGTGTGTGTGTGTGTGTGTAAAAAATCCAATGAACTATCATACATCATGCTGTCCTAGAAAGTCTCAAAAGACTTCAAACTGAATGGGGCAATATACATACAAATTATGCTTCCAGTTTTCAGAGCTGACATGAATATTAGTTGGCCTGTTAAAGATGTTGAGGAGTTTTAATTATTAAATTTCTCTTACATAGAGGCTTCAAAATGGGAGGGCAGCTGCAGCATCAGCATTGTTTGGGAAAAAAAAAAAGAAGAAAGTTATTTACATAATGAATTCTTATTCATCTAGCGTTGTGCTTAACAGCATAGAGGAACACAGCACGGCATCTGAATGCAATGTTATGATGATCCGACACTGTTACGACTAAAATAATAATTAGTTTCCTGCTTGTTCTTGGAGAATGACTCAGTTGAAGAGTGGTTGTCTTCCAACAAGAAGGTCGGTGGTTTGATTTCTGGTCAGTCTATGTGTGAATGTGAATAAAAATCTGAAAAGTGTGGTGTACATTTGTACATTTAGCTCATGTCACTCCCTAAAGAAAGCCAGAAAATCACTCTGTTAAACCCATTTGCAGACATCACAACTGCAAACCTACTAAGACATGGCAGTGACATGCTAGGACATCATGGGGAGGGGAGGAGGGGTAGAAATTGCTAACATATTCATTTTTTACTCCTGTGTCATTTTATTTCTGATGGTCATAATCACTACGTATCACAACCTGTAACACCAGCAACTTGTAAAATGTCATTAAAACTTTTTACAACATTTAACATGCCGGTGATTAATAAACATGGCTTCTAATGCAGTTTGAGTAAAAAGTTATGTTTTGATATAATTGCTGTAAAAATAATGCTAACTTTAAAGCCCAATATTCAGTGCGTAGGCAAATTCATTGGATTTGTTTTTCCTTCTGGAAAGTGATGCAAATGAGAAGCTGTGGGCTTTTAATGCTGATGGCCTAACAGGTCTGAGCCTCACGCCTGCCCAGTCTATAACAGATAAAAAGCTAATCACTTCTCTGCCGCCTCGCTCAGAGTAAACTTTGTGTTATTTACTTTACTGATCAACACTGCAGAATACATCTCAATCCGTTTATCTCAATGTCACTTTAATGTGCAAATATCCCGCCGTCTACTTCCCCGTTTCTTTTCCTTAACGCCGATGCACTAATGATGATTCATTATTGACAGGCTCCAGGAGGTTTCGGCTATCTTAAATCCCAAAATGTCATCCGCCATGAAGGAAGGGAGGAGAATGTCAAAAGGTGAACTGGTTTTAGGTTAATTAATTTAGTTTGGGTCATAAGTTCCTCCAGTTAATGAATGTATCTCACATTTCTCTCCCTTGTGTGCCATGTGACATTAACACTTCTCCCGCAGCTGACCAGAAGCATCACCACCATGTATTAGATGAGGAAGGTTTTATATTCATAATTTCAGCTGAAGACAAATTAAGGTATTTCCATTGAAAGATGTCAAAGTAACTCTGGAATTATCAATTATGTTTGTGGGGGATTTCATATTTCTTTGGGCTTTGAAACTCTTTAAATGACTTTTTTTTAACTTGCTTGCTTTTATTATTGTCAGCCCATTTGGTTAAAATAGATTTCCTGTCAGCAAATCATTGAAGGTTTTGCTTTCTTGCCTTCTTTCTTTCTGAACAAACAAACAACAGTCACTGTAATTTTCTTCTCCTGCTTCTGTTTTGATTTGTGGTTTTCTTTATCTGTACTTTGTGCAGCACCAGCTGTTGTATTATTGCTCCACCTGTTGCGTCATTGTTCTTGGCGTAAATAGTCTTTGTGATTTACGTCAGCAAACCGAATTACCTGAGTCTACGATGAATCTGCGAATTGGAGGAGCAATTTGACTGAATCATCAAAGCCAGACGTGTTTGGAACATGGTGAAATATTTGTGTCCATACATCTAAACTTAATTCAATGCTTTACAGCTGAATTGAGACCAGCTACGAATGGCTTAGTGCCACCATTCTATAAAAAAGAAAATTAGAGAAATATATACGACCGATATTAATGAATAAAGTGTTAGCATGTTGTTACAGTACAGAGGAGGCCAAAAAGTTTGAACACAACAAACAAAAAAAATCAGCTAAATAATCTGAGCATCTTTTAGGCTCTGTGTTGGGTCTTCGGTAAAACTATTTCTTTGAGACTCGACTTTCAAATTCTGTTAATCTGCTCCTGAAAGTTTTATAGGGCCGAAGGCCCCATCTTGCGTGTTGAGTTTTTAATTTTTTATACAAACATTGTACTTCATGCTGTGATAGTCAGGTAGAAGGACTAGACTGAAAATGAGTGAAGAAGCAGATAAAGTTCAAATATAAACTTTGAAGGACTTTCAGGAAGCTCAGAAAGATATTGATCAAAACTACTTTTAAAAGATTAAAAGAAACCCTGACTCCTTCAAAACAGAGCGAGAAGAAATAAATGTGTGATTTGAAACTTTTGCAAAATGGATTTAAACTGCAACATGGGCGTCTTATTCACTGCAGATTCATTGCTGCAGTGAAATGCCTTATTTCCCTTTCTTTTATTTTTCCACATCTGTGTAATGCAGTGTCTTGATTTATTTTCTTTGATTTATGTCAGTCTTTCCACACAATTAGTTGGTCAATCATTATTGTTTTGAAACCAAACTTAAAAAAAATGCACTGTGTTGTGTAACTTATCACTCCAGTATTGCCCTTGTACAGCCAAATGACATTATACTCATGTTAAATTCACATGATGAGCTTGAGGCCTGTTATTGAAACATGGTCTAAAAAATCGACGTTTATCCCTCACTAAGTACTACAAGTCTGAAAATACAGCCTTCACTGATGTGTAAAAAAGAGGAGTGCCTTGTAACATAAAATCCTTCTGAGCAACTTTTTTGTATATACTGCCTTTCGGAACACATTAAGATTAAACTTTAGAACAGTAATGAAAGTAATTACATGATGATGATGGTGGTCATCACAGTATTAATGGCATGCCATTGTAGGGAAACTGTAACTCTTAACTTGCTTGATGAAAAGCTTTTGGAAGGTGTTTTGGATAAGTACCTAAATTTCCTTTATCTTCCACCAAACAGTGTTGCAATTCATCATCATAAAACTGCTCACCTGGGGAAAAAAAGCTCTTCTTGGATTAAATAAAATCTAATTTCCTTCCTAATTTATGTAACAAATTGCTTTTGTTCACAATTACACCTTTAATTCTCCCTTTTATTCATACCCGCGTGCAGCACCGACATTTCTTCGCGAGACGTAAAACTTCAAGTTCGGTTCGGAGGAGCACTAAACTCCGCAACAAAGTTCCCGCCCCCACAAAGTTTAAAACCAGGTCACAGCGTAAACACATAATCTCTTTGTTGAAAAGCTGCAGCAACATCCTTTTTATTCAATAACTAAGATGATTGACAGCCTCTTCCATAGCTACTGACAACATAAAAGCCAGCATGCCAGTAAATCACCCAACTGCCTTAATTCCTTGGAAAAAAAAGAGAAAAAGAAAACAGTACAAACATCCCTCCACATTGCCCTTCTACATGCCCACAATCCATCCCCCAGGATTTAAGCGGCCCTAATAACAAGCAAACCAAGGCCATGAGCCCTGCGATTATTCCATCCCTTAATTAGAATTCTCATTATTTACAGAGTGAAGGGAAAGACTCCGCAGTCACATTCACATCAAAGGCGTCATCCGAAGGCAAAGATGATAATTAGATAGTCTAATCTGTTCTCTGAAGTGTCTGTTCCAAATCAACATTTCTGGAGTGTTTGTTTTCCTTCCCCTTCTCCCTTTGCTTTGCTAAGAGACTGATCAATTAAAAAATATTCACTGGTGACTCGTTTTCATTCTGCCATGTGCAGCTCTTTCTCTTTGCTTCATTATCGCTGACGAATGTGATTCCTACGCTCTTCTCTCATATTTATTTTTCAGGAAGGAAGTCTGAGAATAAATGAGCTTCATGTGTGATTTTTTTTTTTTTTAGAAAAAAAAAATTCATGAGCGCGTTTCAGCTGCATGCACAAACGTTGTGCCTTTTTTTGGGTGTCTTTGCTGCTCTGTACTCTCTCTCGGCTGCATCAACAGATGGCACTGTTCCCCTGCTAAGTGACTCGAGTGGATAGAATCTCTCATCCCCATTCTCTTACGCTGCTATTTTTTTCCTCTTCCTTCTTCTTCTTCATGTCTCTGCCTCTTTGTCTGTCTCATTCCCCCCCTTTCCCATTTACTTAAGCAGAATGAGGGCACCGGAGAGTCATTAAGTGTAACCGCTACCTGAGATTAGTGAGAAGAGCTCAAATGAAGTGTCACTAATATGAGGATTACAACAGCAAAGCCACCTGAAGTCCTCCTGGATCTGCTCCTAAACATGAGATGTAGAATATGCTGTTGAGGGATGCAGTGGGAACAATGTTTACAACACTTGTGTCTGTTTTAGCCTCGTTCTTTGGTTCCTGTTTGTTTCTACGTGATCATGCAGTTTGAGATCTATGCTATGTAAGACACTAACAATGAAATAAACCTGCAACAAAAGCTCAAAAGTAGTTGTCTCTGTTTAAGATAATGCAGGTTTAAATACATTTGAAAAACAAATAAAATGTATTTTATCTGAGTAGGCTGCTGATGACTAATAAATGTAAATAATCTCAATAAACGGGAGCGTCTCACTGCTGACATTGTGGAATGTCTGTGGGAGACAATAATATTGAATTTACACTAACAGTGGTAATGTAGTTGCGGTTTTGGATTCGGTTTGGAGGCCTCGTAATGCGTATTTATTTCACCGGGAAACACAAGCTGCATATCCCCCCAACCAGAGGTTTAGAACCGCTCTGCAAAGCTAGAAGATCATCTTCCACCGGCCTCTCGGATGTAAGCTGTTATCTTAGCTGCAAACTCTTAATTTAAAGCATCTCCCTGTGAGGATTATTAAGATTTTCCTGATTTCTGAAAACTAGAGGCTCTGCTGACTAATCTTATGTCTCTGAAGGAAATGCATTTTTCATAAGCAATATGTTGAAAGGGAAGTTCCAGTTTGGGGTTTTATTTACTTTGGGTTATCAGATGGATAGATGTAATTCAAAGCTATGTAAAATTCTCCGGATATAGGAAAAATAAATATAAACACAGACAGGTTTTGGCTTTTCCTCTACTTCGTGTCTTAGAAAAATAAATAACATAGAAGCTTGCTAATGGTTCTGTTGTTTCTAGTTTCTTATGCATATAGATTTTAACACCGCCAAAAACATAGGCACAAAGGTTGACCTGTATTTGCCTATATTTATTGCACACATTAATGTTGAGTTAGACATTTCACAAATCAAAATACAATGTTTTTAATGGACACACCTCTGCTAAGATCGGCTTCCCATGAATAAGAATAGACAAGTTGAGGCGGCATCATGTTATATCTAATTGCAACACATTCTAAAGGTCAATTTATGTAACTTTTAGTGAACTCTTAAAAGTCAGATATAAGATGATCTAATAGGTTTTATTTGCTTGATCGATTAAACCTTTTCTCAAAGCCTTAGTTTGGGTATTTTGAAGAGAAGGTCTGTGAAGTAACATTCAATGTCAGTTTCTTTACCTGTTGTAGAAAAGTGCTCCATCACCTTGTTGGAAAAGTAGGAAAATCCCTGAAGTCGGGTGCAGCTAAGAAACCCATCAGATGCATGCCTCATCAGCTTATTTAGTGAATGAGCAGCTGGTACATTTTTTTTCAAATAGCTATGAGACCTGGACAGACCAGGAATGTGCAATCATTGATTCAGCCACACAACCAACAGCCTGACACAAAATTCAAATGTTTAGCCCGTACTCAGAAGAGTTGGAGCAGACTGATGAATCGCAGCCGGTTGCTGAGATCAATTCATTGATACTGAGCGTAACTCCACATAGGACAAACTTATTAAGGACCTTTGGTAAAATTGTAAGCTGTTAGCTATTGCTAACAAAGGCTCATATCCCACTTATGTAAATATTTTTTGCTTTGATTTAGATTTTGAAATGTTGAGGTCATGTATAGCGGTCAGCGCTGACTTCCAAGATTCCAAGGATTACTTCACCCTAACATGTTCACAGTGATGCGAAATCCTTCTACTACAGGCAAGTAAATGTTTAACAAAAGTTACATTCAAAAAGTTCAAAATTAAGTTGGTTAAGGTAATCTGTGAAAAAAAAATCTGGTTCCTCCTAGTGGTCCTGCTGCCATCTGCTTCCAGTCAAAAACAACTAATTAGTGGAGGTCAATCAAGCTTATGTACAGACTGTTCATACCCTTCCTAATGTCACAGGAATAACACAATTTCTCAGCTTTACGGTATTCTCCATTTAAGGAACTGTGAAGTCGGGGTTGTAGCACAGCAGAGATTATGGTAGTTAAAGTTATTTTTGACAAAGTCCATGGTTTTTTCAGAACAATGTGCCAACGTCTATAGACAAAGTATTTTGTTGTGTTCTATCCGTATCTTGTTCTGTTTTTCTTTTCTGACAGTCTATGTGTTCACTTTACCCACTGAAAAGAGCAGAACATCACAAACCATTAACAGAAGAACATATGCAAAAGATGAAAAGAACAACATACGTCAACATTACAATAATTCAGAGAAAATTAGGAGGAAAATATCTAGTAACAACACACCGAATGACCCGTGACAGATTCAGTAGAAAGCCTCGATTGTTAAGGAAATCCATTATTTCTCTCAGTGAAGTAAGAACTTAATTAAGTCACCTCCTCTGGAGGAGTTGAGATTTTCTCTGTTCCCCTGAACCCAGATGACATTGTCCTTATTTTCTGCACACATTTTATTCTTCAATATATGAGTCTGATATACTGATATATTTATCCAACATAATATAAACCATAGAGATGTTTTGGTGAATGCAAGGATTTGATTTGATTTTATAGCTAGAAAATACCCCATCAGTGACCACAGTGAAAAAAGAATGTAGGTTGATTCAAGAGCCAGTACATAGAAGTTGGATGATTTTTTTTTCTTTTTTGTATCTGAATGAACCAATCTGCCTCCTAAGTTAGAGGAACGTTTAAATGTAATCAGAGTGGGTGGGCAGAACTGATGAAGTTCAACGAAGGATCCCTTTTGAATATCTTCCAATCTTGTAGAGCCATAATTTATTTTATTTGTCTGCCAGCTGTGCACAAAAAATTGATTTTAAAGAAAGCTACCTTTTTTAAATTTTAACCAGTAGTGATTGTTACTCAGTGTAGCGCCCTTTGATGGACAGGCTACAAGAGATAAACTTCTCCACAGAAACCTGATTGACATTTTAGGATCTTTTGACTCAAACTCAGTTGTTCCGTCTCAAGAGCTGACTAAAAGGAATATTTTCAATTAGGAACGTTGGATGGTTACTTTCAGCTCTCAATGTGACGCTCCTGCTCAAAGCTTTGAAAGCAGGAAGATTCAATTGCATCATTGCCACCGCTGTAAAGAAAAAGGCCAAGGGAATGGACCGAGCTCTCAATGTGCTCCATTGTATCTGACAGAAAGTTGATTGTGGGATTTATGTATCTGAGCAATTCACACAGATATTTTATTATAAGCTCTCTAAATAACCAGGATGTCAGCAAAATATATCTTCCACAAAACTATGTTGGAGTAAAATATATAATATATTTTTTTTTATTCCCAGGGACCTATTAGTAAGCAAGCACAGGATGATGGAGCAAAAGCACCACCCACAGCTTCTCCTTGAAGTTCATGGTGCAAAAATGTTTCTGACAAAGTAAGCAGAAACTAATTTGGAGGTAGAACACTCTCCCTGTTGCATCGGGGAATACATGTAAGGTATGCTATGCACATCAAAGACAACAAGAGCATTCTTTTGTATGTACTTAAAGCCTTTAATGGTCTTAAGTATATCAAGTGTCTCAAAGGATTGAAGGCAGGGCAAAGCTTTTTTTTTCAAAGAAGCATCAACAAATTGAGACAAGACTTCTCTCAAACTGCCAATATTTGTCACAAGAGAGCAAATAGGAGCACTTTACAAACATTTACGTGCTTGAAGTTAGGACAAACAAAAACAGGACAAATGGGGTCCAAGTAAGAAGTATGAAGTCTTTCTTCTTTTCTTTCATCAAACTCTTCCTCAAAGCAGCTTTGATTTACTCCTGATCTCTGTCTTCAATACATCAGCAGGGCTTGACTTCTATATTTCTCATCAGGCAACTGACTTGTTATATCGAAATCCTATGGCTTAAAATTAATTAAAGCTCAAATCTCACATTTATTAAAATACTACTAGAAGAATATGACTTCGGACAAGAGCTCAGGTGGCTCATTATCCACAAGTTTATCACAGGTTAGAATAGTAGACCTGAAATTTAAAGTAGACAAAAATAACGATTCTTTGGCCTTTGTCGGGTGTTTTGAACATCACTGTTTAATTCCTTCTTTGTAGCGTAAACGCGTAGGGTATTAGGAATATTTATGAAGAAGTGTTTAAAGCAAAGTTGCCAAAAAGAGTTTAAATCTTTCCACTTTAAGATTATGCAGGAGAAATAAAAATGCCCTTAGCAACCAAGTACAGACACTTCATCTCGAGAGAGGTTTAAATTAGAGATGTTAATTACTCTTTCTTTCTTTGGTGTTGAGAGATGAGACAGGTTTGGGATCTGTGCCATCCTCTTGTGACCCTTCTTGTCTTTTTTATTTTTCTTGGAGGTTGCCTTAAAGGGGCGGGTTTATTTAAAATTGACTTTTTTGAGCTTTACATCACGTAGTCGTGTCATTCCCTCATCAATAACATACATGAGTGCTGCTTTGTTTGCTTAACGCATGTTTTTGGGAATCCTTAAATCTCGCGAGGCAGCCATTCAGGATGCTTTAAAGCTTACTCCCACAAGGTGCCGCCTATTTCCTTGGACCTTCAGTCTCCAGCCGAGCTTTCACTTCACAGAGCTCCCCTCCCCTCAACTCCTCCAGACTAGCAACTGAAGCAGTAAGCAAACTCCTGGTGGAACTGCGAGTCTGCAGAGTTAAGATTCTTGGAGGCACAATTTCAAATGATCAAATGACAAAATTAAATTTCTTTTAGGCCATGTTTGACACAGTACTTTTTAATAACCAGGTGCACGTCCAAACTTCCTTGCTTGTCTGGTGGGTGGGGCTTGATCCTTTTAAACTCTTCCCAGCCAATCAACTACCCATCCATCCATCCATTTTCTTTACACTCTTGTCCCTCAGTGGGGTCAACTGCAAGAAGAAAACAACAATTAAACAGGGATTCATTCACAACAGTGACAGGAGGCTGTCACATAGTGTACGAACCAACACATTTCTTTTAGAGGTAGCATAATGTTTAGCTTTGGAGGAACCTGGGAAATGTTTACTGTTGAAATTTTCATGACCATGCCGGTCATAATTATGGTCATAATTATGGTCATAATTATTGACCTCTCTTTCGTCCAGTTGAAACTGCCTTATTCATAGTCTGTTTGGGAAAAGAATAATAATAAAAAAAAACAACAACTCAGAGATACTTTCTGTAACAGACTCAAAACTTTCGTGGTCGACGGTTTTCATCAGTTTTTGTTCACATTTCTCAATTTCTTTGCTTAATTTGTCTTTCTTTCTCATCCTCAAACCTCTGAGTTTGCATTTGTTTCCCACCAATATTTAGAAAGAGCCATAGAATACCAGATTCAATATCTATTTTTCCACCCCAGATATCTTGATAAAGACTGAATACTTGCTACAACAATTTCCCAGTGCCACTGAAGAGGGAACATAACGGTGCTTGTCATGTCTCAGGGGCTTTTGAGTTGTTTTGGCTTCTCTGTGTTTACATTTTTCCTTTCTTGTTTATCTGTGATCAGCCTTAGTTTCTGTTTGTACTTCAGTCTTTTCTTATTTTTGTTTGAGTTAGATCTGTTGTTCATTCCTTGTTTTTGTTACGGTTAGAATTATATTTTGCCAACTCTCCTGTTAGCGGTACTCCTCCACTCTCCTCCTGTGGCTTTGCTCTTCCTCAAGGGTGTTGTCATGGGGAGTGGTGGTTGGTGGTGAGGAGGGACGCAGGTAGACCCAGGATGTAGATGAAAGTGTTGATGAAAGACTCGAAACAGTCCAAATACAGGCGGCACGGCAGAGAATATAGCACACAGCCAAATAGCGGTAGCAACTAATGAAAGACTGTACATAGAGCAAGCTAACCAGGACTTAAACAGTTCTACTGGAGAGCCGACACAGACAACAACTGACATAAGACGTAAGACAACAGAAGACGTTACGTACGACAACAGTAGACGTTCGACAAGGACCCGACAAGAGACAAAGACAACAGTAGACGTTACGCACGACAACAGCAGACGTTCGACAAGGACCCGACAAGAGACAAAGACAACAGGTGGGTTAAAATACACAGGGAGGGTAATCAGGTAACTAGACACAACTGGGGAGCAATCAACGGGGAAGAGAGTCAGAGGAAGGAAACTGAACACAGAAAACCCTAACGATAAATACACAGAAACACGTATCATGACAGGTGTCCAGATTCAGTCTTTGAGTGAATTTCTTCTACGTTTTTGTAGACCCGTGACAGATTCAGTAGAAAGCCTCCATTATGTTAAGGAAATCCAGTATTTCTCTCAGTGAAGTAAGAACTTAATTAAGTCACCTCCTCTGGAGGAGTTGAGATTTTCTCTGTTCCCCTGAACCCAGATGACATTGTCCTTATTTTCTG
>CAEGAF010009229.1:0-31413 GCA_903067075.1 Micropoecilia bifurca
AATGCAACTAAAATATATAAATATATAAATTTATTTTTTTATCAATTTCATTATTGCCATCAATAAACCAAGCCAATGACTAAAAGGCATTCTTTCAGTGGAAATCTATAAAACAGGAGCAAAAACCTGAGCCCATCCCCCCCACAAAACACTGAGAATCATGATGAATAATCATCGACCGGTCTCCAGACTGTGGCACAAGACTATTTCCTCTTCCTCTCCTCCCTTCATTCACCAAGCAGTTTCTTTCTCCAGGTCAAAGTTGAGTGGCGCATCTCACAGTCCGACCCCCACGCACCCCGCCGCCCCCTTTCCATACTCCTAAATTCCCACAAGACACCAGCGAGGAAGCCACACAACCCCTTTTGTTCTGCAGCAATGCAGGAAAACCCACACACAAACACAAATCATTAAATAGGAAGTAGCATCATCGTCGCGTCTCGCATGAGCTCTGCAGCATGCACTTGCAGCAGCACATGTAGTGGATTCTTGGGCTGTGTGCGTCTCTCTGCCTCTAATGCGGAGTACGCATACGTTATAGAGAACGCAGGAAAAGAGAGAAAGAAGAAAAAAATATCGGAGTAATCCGAGTTCCCTCCTTTCGCTTGACCTGTCGGGTGTCCTGACCCGTATCAGTTTGTGCAAAGAGGTCAGCAGAGGGCATGACCGAGGAGAGGGAGAGAAAAAAAAAAAGCCAAGGAGAACATGAAAGGCAGAGCGATTGGGAAAATACAGAATGTGGGAGTGGCCTGCAGGGGGGGAAATCTGCAATGGAGGTAGTGGGGGTAAGGGAAATACCTCGACCACATTCTGTTGAGTTCCAACGGAGGAGCAGCTCTTGATGCAGATTGTATTTGGTAGGTTAAATAACCAGACTTGATTGGAAACTCCCCTGCTCAATAACGGAAATCCTGGGGTCAGTCATCTTAAATCAATCCAGTACCAACCCCATTACCTTACTAAAGACCAATTTAACACTGTTCTCATATGCCAAGTTGCCAGCTGACACTATTCAGAAATTTACCCAGTAGTAAAACATATCAAAATCCAAGTCCAACAATTTCATTTTCAAGAAATTAAAGAGAAATCAGTTTGTTTATGTTTGACCGCCATGAGGCGCACAGACAATTTACGCTGCTTATGGCTGTAATTCAGTGGCTTACAAATGAATAAACAAACTGATACCTACAAGAGGAAAAGGAAGAGAACTATTAGTAGGGAATCAAACATCCTCTGGGATATGAAGATAGAGCAGAACAGAGAACAAAAGAAAAGATCTTCGGACCCCCAACCTATAAATCCAATTAACAAAATGGACCATAAACAAATAAAGCAAATCCACAAGGCTTAAAATCTATGCAGGCTGGCATGAAATGGATAAATAACAAAGCAGTTCATTTTGTTGCCGTGGGCGACTCATTTGGATTTGTTAACAATGCTGACAGCTTTTGTAGTAACAGACTAAAAACCCCTGAAAACACAGTGTACTAGTAATAGTGCTTTCCAGTCTGAGTGAAAGCAGAATAAGAGCTAAAGCATCTTTGGAATATTCTGATGAATTACGCATCAGAAAGTCACGGCTAACGAAACAAGGCTCATGTTTCACACAAACAGCCGCAGGTTAAAGTAGTTTATATATGGACTAAAGTAGTCCAGATATTTGCTTCTTTTGATATATTCAATACGCTACAACCCACACACTGTCTATCTCAACTTGTCCAGATCTAATTCACTTGGTACCTGACTAGTAGCTAAATGATCGGAAACACAAAAATCGGAACGTTTTCCTTCTTGTTTGTGGAGGATGTCACAGAGTTATTTTCAGAAACTCTGAGAAGTTTATTGACAAAGTCAAAGGTAGCACAAAGACGTAGCAATCTATTTAAAAGGAAACTGCAGTTCCTGCATGTTCAGACGAGAAAAATGTCTCACCAAGGCTGCAGGAAAGTGAGCGAGAGCGAGACTTAAAGCTGATAACAGGAAGACTAAATAAGATTTGTTGAAGCAATTTTTTTGTTGTTTTCAACCTCTGGTTTGTTGTGGTGGATAGAGAAAGGCTGGCAGTCTTTTAAAAATCTCAGTTCACTAACAAATACAAGTGGAGACTTTAAGAAATGCCACCTGTCCAAACGGCTTATATGTTTGTTTGTTTTGCTTCTCTCTTACACAGCACTGTGGCATGAAATAGTTACTGACAGGAGGAACATTAAAACAAAATGCTTCCAATTCTGCTCTTGTAGCTCTAAAAAATAAATGGGACTCAACCAAAACTTGCATTGGCAACAACATTTTTACAGCGCTAGAAATAATTGGTTACACAATTTTGATCTCATCTCTGTCATCATCAAATTTTCTTGAGAATAAAAATAAATTGCTGGAATAGTGCTGCACAAAAGCTGCTGCAGTGTCAACTATTCCAGCGTATTTTGTTGGGTATTATTATCTACGCTCCTTGGTGTCGCAGGTCAAACACTTCTGCATACTTGATTACCATCTTTTTAGACAAAGGGAATCTTAGCTGATGCCTCCAGTGAAGTGTAGAGCAACACTACAACTGAAATCCCCTCAATCAGGAGTATAGATGTTTTGCACATTTTCTTTTTTTACATCGCATGCAACCGATACGTTGCTGCTGCCATCATCAATACGGAATATGTGCTTTCCCTGAATGGATATCCTTCTATAGCTCCGTGTGTGTGTGTGTGTGTGTGTGTGTGTGTGTGTGTGTGTGTGTGTGTGTGTGTGTGTGTGTGTGTGTGTGTGTGTATAGGAAGAAGCCTGTGATCAATATATATACTCTGACATCCTGGATAGAAATAACTCTCCTTTTCATCAGGCGGCCCTCGTCATCACCAGGCCCAGCAATCAATACAGGAAGCTGTAACGTGAGGGGATGTGGAAACACAGAGAGAGAGAGTGAAGGAGACCCACCATCCTCCAACTGCCTCTCTCCAGGGCGACCGACACTTTTTGCAATGGCTAATTATGGGATGCTTTGAGTCAGAGGTGGCTCACGAGGTGCTGCTCTCTGAATTAAGAGGACAGGGATTGTATAAAAAGGTGAGAGTGAGGGAGATGGCGATCAACATGCGGCGTGGGGCCATTAGGCAGCTTTTTTTTTACGCGCAGGAAATTCCAAGCAAGACAAAGCTGGGCGAGAACCATCTCAGACGGACGTCTCTCAGCGCGACGTAGATCAGCCACGGCAGGAAAGAAGATGGGAAAAGGCAGGGAAAAATAAAAAAGTGTACAGACACATAAAAAGCAGCAGTGAAAACCACCAACAGAGCAGCTCTTCTGATGCGGAGTCCTCCTCAACACGTTGTCATTAGTGGCCCTGACCCTTGAACCAGGCCCCAACCCCCATCAAACACTTAAAAGCCTTCACGTCTCCCCTGCCTCAAATTAACAACATCCAACACCCCCTGATTATGACTGGAGCAAATATTTGATCTGGGCCAGGAAGCACTACATCATCTCGGTACGTTTATCAGCATGAGAGGGGGAAATGAACCCTACTGAGGTGGCTGGTGATAAAACACACAGACACTGCTAACTGCACCTAATCAAACAATCCAGACCAGCTGCGGAAAAAAATAAATCAATCTGCTTTGATCAGACAAAACTAGCTGCTTGATTCATCATTTTTTTAATCTGTTAATGATTAGATTATTTGAAAAACTAAAACTTTAATCTGATTGGGTCATTTTAAGTTAAGCATAGTCTGAATCAGCCAAATGGATGACTATGAATCAAACATTACTTAGGCAAAGCTTTAGATGAGACTGGATGATCAGAAGTAACTGTTATAGACAGACGATGTGATTGCAGATGTTTTCTTTGCACACAAAACTGACAAAATTATAACTTATGTATTTGAGTCCTTATTGTGACTTATAACTAAATATTAAAATGTCCTTTTCTTAAAGAACTCAAATTATTTTCCCATTTTGACCCATTGATATTTTGAGATCAACAGCAGAAAAAAGAGGTTGATTAACTTTAAGTTATTTATTTTAAAGGATTTTATTATTTTATAATTTAATATTAATTCAAAATAAATATTAAATTGATCACCTGTGCTATGTATTACCCGACGATCCGTCAGCATTATGTACCCATTATCTTGTCAATAATTCACCATTTCTCATGTTAATTAAGTGATTCAATTAAAGTACAATTATTTATTCATTTATTTAGTTTTATTTATTGTTTGTATTTATTTTTAACTATTGTGTAGTTATGCGTATATCCTGTCTACAGGATTCTATCCCACAGAATTACTTAATAAACTGATTTGTTTCAAGTGATTTGTTTCTTTTGTTTAAATGCATTCATTTATTTACTTATATGGTGTGCTTAATTGTCTTGCACAGAAATTTGCAATTAAGCACAAAATATAACACTATTCAGCTCATTTTTTATTTCGCAGTCCCATAAAAGTAAAATCTTTTTAAATCCTTTATTTCAAAAAAGCTGATTTTTAAGAATAAAGACTATTGTTTTGTTGTTTTTTTTTGCTGAAAGATTAATTAATAAAGGACATTTAGAGGAAAAAATAAATACTAGCCAGTAACAAAAAAATTAATTAAATAAAACATTTCTGTTAGATGCACCTACTTTTTTTCTTATGAATAAATTAAGCAGATTGTGATGAATATGCAAGCGATGATCAGAATTTTATCAGCCGCATTGCAATTGCACAATTAATTGTTAATTGTCAGTGGCCTCGTGCTGAAACAAGACAGATTTCTTTGTAATATTCTTACACTTTACTATTCCTCGACAAAACCATAATTCACACCAACAAATCACAGAAATATTACTCATTTATACTTTTTTTTTTTTTTTTTAGATTTCTTTAATTAAATTTGTTTAAAGTATAATTAAATTTGTTTAAAGTAAAAAGTTTAAACACAACCAAAATCAGGGTCGGCTCACATAATCAGCTGTCTTTATGTATTAAATGAACTGTGACTCGTCTGAAGTCCTAATGCCCCCCCCCGCCCCCCGCCACCCCCCTCCCCCTCCCTCTCAACCCCACCCCCGATGCCACTGTTCCAATTACCAATCATCTCCGCTGCATGTGGCCAGCTCCTCAAAAGGAAGTCACGTGACCACTTTTTCTTCTTCTTCTGCCTTTTTTTTTCTCTCCTCCCCCCTCTTCACCCCCCAAACGTAGAAAAGAGAAGGGTGGGCTGGAGCCGGTGTGGCAGCAGGAGACATAAAGCCTGACACTGGCTATCTGATGGGTGGGGTCTGCATGCCAAACGGTGACACAGACCAGAGGTTAATCTCACTAGGGGCCCACTTTAACCTCACTCTCTCCATTGCTGTAACATCTTACAACCCTTCCGCATCAATAACAGAAAACACACTTATAAATTAAACACACACGCTGGGGAGATCTCAGGCACAAACTGTTCAAACGTTTCAAAAACGCTTGCAGACTAAGGGCCAAGCGTCTCTTTGCCACCACACACACACACACACACACACACACCCCAAGAAAACAATTCTCTTTTTAAAAGAACGCCCGAGGAGAAAACGCCTCGAATGTGGCTGGAGGGCAGAAAACCCACACACATTCACACAGAGGAGAAATGTTCCATCCAACCAAACGGGGGAAATAAAAGTTTGAAAAATATCAGAGAGATATCAGGAAGTGAAGATGCCTAATTGCTCTCTCGCCTTCCTAAAAAGGGAAGTGATGGGATGGACTGATGAGGAGGCCTCCCAGGAGGAGAACTCGTGGTGGGGGCGGAGGACCCTGACATACACACACACACACACACACACACACACACACACACACACACACACACACGCACTGGGCCTCCCTTTCTTACCTCTCGCTCCTGCGCTCACTCATCTTTTTCAGAGCTCACACTCATGTTTTTCCTCCACAGCCCTCCGCTAAGCGCCCTCCCTTCCCAAACCAGCACCACCACCCCTCACCCACACGTAGGTCTCCCACAGACCTCCTCTTTCTCTCTCCAGAGGAAACTCCTCCTCTCACTCCCCCTCTTTCTCCTTGTCCCCCCTTTCCACCATTCTTAACGCAACTCTCTCTCTCTCCTCTGTACATACATATAGCCAGTGTTTTGCTGTTAAACATTTTTTTTCAGCCGTTTCTATTTTGTTTGCTTTCAAACAAAACTTTTGCGGCAAAATGATGAGAAAATCGCGTGCCCTCCGTGTCCAACAGAAATTTGTCTAGATATAACAACCTCCTTGTGGACATTAGATCAATATCTCTGTATTTCTTTTTTTTTTGCCTAAATACATATCTCAAATCAAATTTTGAAAAAAAAAAAAAACAACACAAATTGACATTTTTTGATCGATTTCTCTCCTCTACCTGTAGAAATTGCGGAAGCAGCTTTAGGCTGCTGGCGGAGCAGACAGAGAGGGAGGAGCAGCAGAAGAAAATGAATGACTGTCTTAATGAGGGTGCATGTGAATCCTCTGCAAAGAAACGAGCTGTTTTGCATTCAATATGATGATTTGCTTATGAATGCGTATTGTCTTCCCTTTGTGTGAGATGACAGATGTGTTCTTGTAAACACATAGCTGGAGACTTTGGGATGGAAATGCATTAGTGTGAAGACAATTCATTGCGGACTTGTTAATTTACCTAAATAGTGATAATTAGCTTCTTTTTTTTTCAAATGGGCAAAAATACATGTAGATAAATTAAACCCATACAAGATCTTATATCGCTGCTGTGCTTCTCTCGGAGACTTTCACTGGTTTTGCGAGAATGCAGATTTGTGGCATAATTTATCAGAAAATACCCATACAGAAATCAAATAAAGATGACTCAAAATTGCATAAAATTAGCTTGCAGCATTTACTAAAAAGATAAATAAAAATTACATAAAAGAATAATTTTGAAAGAGAGCTTTTTTTTAAAGAGATCACCATTTTACTCTCAGCACAACAAAATGCCTGTAAATCAAATTGATTACAATGTTTAAAACAAACTGAGGGCTTCAAAATGGCGAGTATCCCTAACCGACCAGTTTTTTACCCATTTCCATCACACAGTTTTTACAGTCCTACAGAAATGCACTGATTCAACCAGAGTATACAAAACACCTACCACCTACACCTCACTGTTCCACACCTGATCCATCTCTAAAGCACCTGAAAGAGTCAAGAAAGAAAGGAGCCCACAGTGTTCAGGTACCAGTGGTCTACTATGTCGATAAAAGCAGCAAGACAATCAATAAAGAATAAGGTGGTGAAGTAATCCACTTTGCATGGTAAAAACAGAATCAATTTATAAACTGACTGAATGTTTGAAACTTACAATCTCATGTGTATATAATTATATATCCTACACGGTGAAGGACACATGCACTGGACATTAATCCGCCTCAGGCAGACTGCACTGTTTTACTTTCATTATAACATGACCGGTTTTTCCACTCATTTGTTATAATTGTGGCGCCTATCTGCAGCGGTCAGTGGTACATGAATGAGTGAAATCACTTCTGTCTAAACGTGTTGCAAATTGTAAATGGATGTTTGCAAATCAGTAAAATAGCAGTGGCGTTCCAAAATGGCCGCATGTAGAAGCCTTGAAAGCAGCTGACTTTTTTTAAGGAAAATCTTAGTGTTTTTTGAGTTTGAATTAATTTTTACTCAACTTTTAGAGTTTTTTTTAAGATTGTTTATTCTTAATTGAACTTTCTTTTTTTCACTTTTTAATTGTAACACATTGTAATTTTACCGGTTAAAGTTAAGTCACTTCAGTCTTATCCTTTAAAACAAACACCATGCAGAAAATGGCAACTCCTACATATCACCTACATATCAGCAGAAGTACAAACCCAGTATGGGATAGGAAGCTCTACCAAGGTCAAAAAAATGATAAAGAAAAAGAAAAAAATCATCTTGCAAAAAAAAAAAGTTTTGTCTAGTGACTGGCAAACTGTAAAAGTAGAAAAAACAAACAAACAGCATTACAACTAAAACAAACTTATCTGCAGTGGTGGTTTTTGATGCAGACAATATAGCCTTCATGGCTTTCCATCAACGGCTCCCCTGGATGATGACGCAAAAGTACAGCAAAAAAAAAAAAAACAGCATTTCTGATGCTTTGTTTTTGGTGTACGAACAACCTCTGAAACAGCTATGAATACTGGAATATAAAGATGACAAGATGATGACAAGATGACTCCAAATTCGACTGAACTATTTTAAAACAAACGTGCAGCTCATATTTTGGGGAAATCTGCTTGGAAAATCAAAATGCATGATTCTAAGCTTTCTCAAACAGATTGTTAAAATCTCTCCTTAAAAGGGAAATAGTGGGGATCGGCCCAGGGAAGCATTCATCCAAGTACCACCACTGCTGAAATGACCCGAAACCCAAATCGGTCTGTTCCAAAGACACAAAGATTTGATGCACTCGCCAGTAACAAAAACATAAAAGATATATTTGGTGAAACCTAAACAGAAATTAAATGAAGATATCTATCCATCCACCCATCCATTTTCTGTACACCCTTGTCCCTAGTAGGTTCAGGAGAGGTTGAAGAGATAATGTGTTTTTAAAGTCTGATATGTTAAAGCCCTAAGAAAGTAGAAAAAGATGTTAAATTCTTCAGAACTTAATTGTTCTTTAAATAAGGGAAGGAGATACGAGCATAGATGAGGAGATCACATTTCTAAAGCATAATAACTTCACTGCTTAAAAAAAACTTATCAGACAGAATAATCATAAACTTAGGTTTAGATATGTTTCTAAAAACACTTGAAATCTTATTCTAAGTTAGAAAATTGCTCTATATCAATCAATGCATTTTTCTTGGTCATTTACTCGAGCTGCATATAGAAAAATTGAAGAAACTAAAAGGATTGTACCATTTTTCTTTTGTTTCATTTACATTAATTTGAAACCTAAATCTAAGCAGAGAGCTTCCACGTCATGTCCTGCATTGTTTTAATGCAAAGCTGTTAACACACGCCACTGTCTAATTCCATTATTTCTGGTAGAAGAAGATTTTAACATAAGCAGTATGGCTACCGCCCAGGGTAAATCTCTTCAGGGGTGGAACAAAAAAAAAGAAGACATTTATTTAAGACCTTTACCATATTTATAAAAATACACAAAACAATTCTATCCAAGCTTTGCCACATTACCACTTGTTAAACGGAAAAATACTAATTTGTCCCGTTAGCTGAACGTATCATAGCATCTTACCTACAATCCACAATGCAGTTACAAAAATTGACATTGAAAATTTGTGGAATTACCAGAGGAGGTTGGCGATCTGTTTTGACCAGAAAGCAGCTGTAAGGGAAACACGGCTGAGTGAGAACCAGAGATTCGTGACTCTGGTTAATTTTGGAGCCTATTTCCCTGCAAAACATTGAATATTACATCCATGCTGCATCGTGCAAGGATCCACAACAGTACAGCGACGACAGCTTGCCGAGTACTTTGCAGACATTCTTTGTCTAATAAATAAATGGCAAATTTGCGTCTAACAGAAAAAGAGGAGCACTACACTGAACATCACCATGATGAGGACGTTAAGAAGAGGACAGTCACAATGTAATTGTAAACCACACATTCCTGATGAAACGCTGTGTGAAATTAACAAGCGAATTTTAAAGAGCTTTATAAAACAGTTTAACCATAACACATTTGGGTTGGTTTTCTACTAAACTGATTAAATTTGACTTTGTCCAAGGCTGGAAAATGTTTGCATGCAAAACATTCAATTCAGACAAGCTATTTGCAAGTTTTATTTATTTATTTTTTTTTTACAAAATATAATTAAAAACATCTTCAATGATGAGGCAAGGGGGGTTCAATTGAGCTTTCAATATGGGCAATATGGCTTTCTGCCAGAGGCCACCATTTGTTTTATTTATTTTGTTTGCTTTAAGGTGCTTATTGTTATTGCCTAAATAAATCAGTGGCCCCAGTTTGGCTGCTCCTTTGAAAACTTTCTGCAGGAACCTCTTTAGGGGTAATTAGTTGTGTGTAGGGCCAAAAAAAAAGGTGGGGCTTGCCCAGGGCCTCATTCAAGCCAGAACCGCCACTGATTTGAATTTTATATCTCTGCCAAAATCGTGACCCTCTTCCCCCGACCAGTTTAGCTCAAAAGCCTCCTGAAGGCCCACAACAACCACAGGAGTGTCCAAAGAAACGGCGAACACGAATCTCTCCTTATATCCTCGGAAGAGAAACTTTACAGGACCGAAAGAAGGAAAAAAGGCCGAGTTAACGGGGTAGAAAGAGTGTGGAGAGAGTCGAAAACAAGGCCTCTGAATGAACTCCGTAGCCCTACACAATAAATCAACAGAGCAACATGTGGCGGAAAAGCGAGCCTGGCTTCATGCGTTTACGGAAAGCTCCTCGTTAAATCACACAAAAATCCTACAACAAAAAGCAACAGCAGCAGCAGCAGAGAATGGCAGGCGGAAAGAGTCGACGTGAGGGCGTTAAAGTTAAGACTGTAAAGCGGAAAGCGGAGACACATGTTCGGCCGACATGTTTAGCAGGCCTGGCTGGGTGACGAGCGAAGCTCTGCTGTCCATTAAGGGCCAAAGTGTGAAACTAACCGTGTCACCGCCACGCAACACTCAGTCCTTTAACACTGGGGGAGAGGGGGGGGGGGGCTAGTCGCATTTGTCCCAAAGAGGAAACTTAACGTGTTTTGTTTTTTTTTTTCCAAGCCCGTGGACAACGTGTGATTACACAGTAACATGTTGGGCAATGCAAAACATCCGGATGATAATGAAACAAGCAACTGGCTCTCAGTGTGGAGAAACACCACAAGCCCCCCGAACCCCCCTTTCCAGCCCCCCCCCCCCTTCTCTCTCTCTCTCTCTCGGGCATAAATCAAGCTCATCACCACCATCACGGTTCGGCTATTTAATTATCAAATTACTTAACTGCTCTCCGACTTACTTGGTGGGCGAAAACATCCAGAGGCGGGTCGACGGGGCTCCCCTCGCTGTTCGTCATTGATATAAATCCGAAGCCCATCCGGACGTTGAACCACTTGCAGAAGCCCGATCCGGACAGGACCTGGGCTCGGGGTCTCTCCTCCTCCTGCTCCTCCTGCTGCTGCTGCTGCTGCTGCTGCTGCTGCTCGGTGGGCTTGGCGGGGTCTCCTCCGCCAGCGCCGCCGCCACCTTTACCCGGCCCTCCTGGAAACACACACACACACACACAGACACACACAGAGAGAGAGAATAAGCTACGGAAGAAGGAAAAGAAGAAGGAAAAGAGAGAAATCAAACTTAAAAGCGGGGATTCCCCTATAACTCGCGGTGCGAAGTTCACGGGCGGTAGAACATTTCTAAACTGATCCATCTCCTGGCCACACAAAATGCGGCGTTTAAGTGTCGCGACCCCTGGGAAAGTTGTCACTCCGTGACAGGAGTGCATCCTCTGCTGCGTGGTGCAGACATGCTGTGTAAACTTGTGGATGGGGGGCTGCGGAGGTGGGGGGGAGAGGGGGCTCTTCTGTCCCGTCGTGCATCTACAACCCTGTTCCTGCTGCTGTGGAGTTGTAAAAGGGGGAGGAAAAAAAAAAAAAAAAAAAGGGCAGGTGTAGCGCATGGGTTCGTGGGGCTTTTACTACACCGCTACGCTCTGCACAAAACGCGCCTATCTTAACGCAGCCAAACATGGTTAGATACTGCGCTCCGCAAGAGGCGGTTCAGGTTTTCCTCTGTTTTTAGTAGCTGTGCAACAATAAACAGCCACGCTGCACCTTGCCCCCCCACCCCCACCCCCCTTCACCGTCTTCGCTGGCATTAAAGAGCAGAACAAATATTTTTTAAGGGGGACAGGAGGGGAAGAGGGGGTAGGGGGGGTGGGGGGGTGAATTCATAATAATTGCAGAATAACCTTCGGCCATGTTTCCCCGCGGACCCTCTGCGCCCAAGTTGCGATAGAGAAGCTTCCTCTGCGAAAACGGGCTGCGGTCGTCACCGTTAATCCGACATCCTCGATCCCGTCGGTGGCCAGTTTGGCTCGCATGGTACGGCGTGCTTTCTGCCTTTTGATATTTTTGTCATGTCTTTCTCTCTTCCCTCCGATCCCTTCCTCACTCACACCACCTCTGTTCTCGCTCTATCCCCCCCCCCCTCCTCACTGCTCTCTCTCTCTCTCTCTCTCTCCCTCCTTCGCTCTCATTCGCTCTCCTACTGGCTGTGCCCGTTCCCGTAGTGAGAACACGTGACTTTTGTCAATTATATGCTTTCTTGTTTCTAATTTCTGCTCCCACCCAATGAAGGCAACAGGACAAAATCCATAACAGCCTTCATAAAGTGATCGCGCGCATTCCAGGTAAGAAAGATACTGTTTGCATCACGACCTCCCCCTCCCCAGCCCCCCCCCCCCTCCCCCCCTTTCCTGTCTCATAAATGGGCTGGTGTGGCAACCATGAGCCTATTATGCACACAGATTAGATTAGATGATTGGATGGGATTAAATTATGCTTTGATGAATGCTGCGGGGTAATTGGGTGGTGATGGCAACAAGAAAAACAAGGGAAAAAAACAAGGAACAAATCAGAAACAAAAGCAAAAATGATAAAGCTAATGACATGTGGTAATTAGCCCGAGCCTGGTCACCTGTACCGAGACTGACAGAGGTTTAGTGTTAAAGTTAGCAGTCACAATGTTCATGTGCAATAAAGAGAAGATGTCAAACGAGTATCGAGGGTTTTTTTTTTCTGCTTTTCCGCCTGTTGCTGCACGCTGAAAAGTCAGCTGGCTGAAAGAATTTTGCGGAACGTTTCCGCTGCCCAGAAGAAAGACGAACGTTTCTGTGCAAAACGATTCCCGTATGCGGAAGAGTGGAGAACGGAGCCGTGCAGGAACACTCCTCTCAGATCTGCCGCTGCGCACTGCCTGGTCAGCTTGCTGAATGTAGGCTTGGCCTACGAGAAGGCCGAATGAGCCTTTTCTGAGTCTCGGAGAACAACTTTCAGCAAAACGCTGCCTCTTCCCCCCTGCACTGAGGAAAAGGTTCCTCCTCTTCACTCCTACTGGCTGCTGAAACATTCAGCTCCCAGAAAACACAGACAGCCGAGGTGTGGAAACTGCTGCACACTCCCCAGTCAGCTGACTGAAAGAAGGCTCCAGCACTTATCGCCAGCTCTCAAGGACATTTCCAGCTGTGTGTAAAACGCTGCCTGTAGAGATGTAGAAAACGCGAGGCGCTCCTTCCGTTGCTCTTATTCGCATTGCACCGTTTAAAGGCTGCTGTTATGGAGCTACAAAGCTTGTTGGCGAGTTGTTTTAAAAAGTCCCTACAGCTCGATGTACTTTGAAGGAGATGCCAGAAGGATCCGGATATTTTACTGTCTCAGTGGAGCATATTAGCACCAGGTTGCCCATCCACCACTTGTTGCTTAAGTTAGAAAAAAAAAACACACACACCAAAGAATCTGGCTGAAATTATTTGTTTGTCTTGCTGGGAACACAAACAGTCAAGATGCAGAAACCACCTTGTGTTCACACCGTTTCTCGAGAGCTTAACTTAAACGTAGGTTAATCCAAAAACGCAGCTTTGTTTATCTTCGTGACACAGAATCCGCTTTGCGATTCTGGCTATGATTTTCGAAGTTATGTGCGTAAGGTGACGGTTCTTTGTACACTTCTGAACCGTTACGGCTGCATGTCAACCACCTGGTTCATGAAGCCGACCGATAAGGACTCGCTATCTCTGAACACAGAGGAAAGTAAAGGGAGACAGACTGACTGTCTTGCTACAGCACTTACACACAAACTCTGTCTTTATTTACATTTTGTGGATCAGTGGACTTCACAAGATCCCCCTGACCTTTTTTAATTATAGTGATTTTAATTTATTCGACTTTTGTGTGTGTGTGTGTGTGTGTGTGTGTGTGTGTGTGTGTCTTCTGTTATTTTTATTGTGAAGCACCACAGGATTTTTATACTGAAAGGCACTTCTAAGTAAAAATTTCCTGACGAATGCGCAATCTGAATCAACTGGCTGAAGGAAGGTACAAATAATTGTTTATTTTTTTTTTTTGTTTGTTTGTCTCCAATTACAAAAAGCATGAATTGTCAAGGTTTGGGGACTGTGAAATGTAAACCCGATTTATGTTTAACAAAAGAAATCACAGCATGGCTAAATTTGTAAAACATGAAATGTTTTTTTTTAGCTACTTTTTTCTGTCAAGACCTTATTTAGTCTGTCTGTGGATATTGCACAACCAACGAAACGCTTCGAATACAAGATGTCACACAGTCCCATGAAGAAATAAATCTGATTTAAATCTCAAATAATGACTCCTGCTTCAACCATTTCAACCAAAGATAAAACTGAACACCACCTAAAATAAAAAAATTAAATAATAAGGGTAATGTAAAACAAAGCACAAGCTCATGTTTCCAACGCACTATGAGTAACCTCCCAGCATCCTAGTGGGCACCAGAGGAGAGCTGAACTCACAGCTTTGGAATGTGAGCAGAAAAGTCTGGAAAAACAACCCCGAAAACTGTCATCTCTCATCTCCACTTGGTAGTTTTTGGCTGTGCTGCTTTCAAATCGCTTTAAGTAAGTGAGCGCTTCCTAATATGAACAATATACAAGGAGAACTATGGATGAGTGGATGAATGTGCGGTCTTTACTGTTGAAATTTCACGCAGGTTCGAGGCTCAATTAGCGACGATTACATCTGGCAGGTTTTGCAAAACTTGAAACTCCCACAACAACAACTTGTTCCCCCGTCTTCCTTCTCCTTCTTTCGTCAGCTCAAAAACACAACTCTGCAGAGAGCGAGGGAGCGAGAGAAAAGAGGAGGAGGAGGGGACGGTTGTGAATCCTCAAGGCTGTCCACCAGCTCGAAAACAACAAGCGTGAAAAATAGTCTGCTCCTGGAGAACCCCCCCCCCCCTCGACCCCTCATCCCTTACCCACTTCGCACCCCCCTCACCCCTCCATCTTATCTCACACCTAACCCTGGCGGGACGTTTCTCAGGGGGTTATTCCCGGTTGTAAGGAGAGAGGGAAAAACACGTCGGAAGGAATGAAACAAAAACAAGCCCGTATCCCCACCCACCCACCGCCAAAGAGTCCGCCCTCCGGAATTCACAGGCTTTGCCCCAACCCCCCCCCCACCCCCCCCCAGCCCAGCCCAAATCCAAGCCCACCACTTCTTACCCCCCCCTCCACCCCACCCCATGTGCCCTGTGCAAAAGACCCTGTTTTTGAAGATGCTTTTGGCGGAGGCTTCCGCAGTCGCCACAGAATTACGGCTGGGGGTCAGAGGGCTGGATGCCAGTGTCAGATGTTATCCCCTCGCTCATATCCCCGACAGGAGCTTTCTGATCAGGAACAGTCGGGGGAGAGATCACCTCTGAGCTATTCGCCGACATGTGGAAGAGAAGGAGGACTTGTGCCTGGGAGGCTTGTTTCTTTTGTTGTTTTAGCTATGAGGAGGTATTTAACAACAAAATGGGGGGAAAAAAGGAGATTCTTCTGAATTTCAAGAGGAGTGAAATCTAAAGTGATTTTATTTTTTTAAGAAAAAAAAAAAAAAAAACCATTATAAAGACAGGATTTCTTCGATAAAGAAATTAAAAGCAACTACGAGTCAAAAATAAGCAAAGCTTTTTTCTTCACTCACTTAATGTAACACATTGCTTGTCTTTTTTTTTTATTTTGCTCTCCTAAATATGCATCTTTTCTTTTTTTATATTTAAAAATAAGTTCATACTGATCCCAAGTTTTGTGATATGTTTTTTAGTTGTACATTTTGGAATAACTAAATCAAATAAAACAAAGTCATTAGATTTTCATGCAACACTTCACAAATAGGATCTTTGTTTTTTTTGACCTAGGAAGTCAGAGATTATTTGTGTTGGTCGTTTAATCTAAAAGCATTAAAAAAATGTTAATTTTATTTGCATTTATAAGGGATTGGTTTATTTTCAGCTTTGTTTGATTATGAACAAAGAAGGACAATGAATAGAATCCCAGGATTTGGTAAAAACAATAACATTAATGAAAAAAACTGACCTGCATTTAGTAGTACTCATTCCTCTAAGATTTTTCTTCAGCTACAAACGTGTTGTTATAAGTAAAAAAATGTTTTTAAAAAACTGAACAGTTTTTCATGCAGTTGAAGGAAAATGCCTAGATGGCTAAGAGTGGAGAAAGTATTGGATATTAAAAAAGCTCCAGTTTCCTTCCGCTTTTTACGCATGTCAGGATTTTTGTCTGCTATTTTATGTATTCTCCTTTATTTCAAGTGTTTGAAGAAAACATGAATGTTTTCACTCATTCGGGCATTGCTGATTAATGAAGACAAACACATTTTTAGAAAGGAATGCAGTGGAACAAGATCAAAAAACTGTTTTAGATATTCCAACATCCTCAGTGATTTGTATTTATTTATACCTCTTATTAGGTTTTTCAGCTTTTCATCTGTTGTCTATCCCAGTCAAATGGGTCTGTTTTTAGTTTTTTAAGCATGGGCAGAGAACTTTCAAGTTGAAATATGATTGAAATTACTCTGTAAATTATTACATTTCTGTGCCCAGTTGTGCAACAGTTATTTTCTCTGAAGTAAAACAGCCGATGACGATCTCTTTATCATCATTATTCGAACTGCAATCTGGAATAAACTATTGGATTTTAAAATCGATTGTTGAAAATATTCAGGTACTTTGCCATCAATTCATCTTAAAATGAGAAAGGCCACTGATCTGGATTTGAGTAAATTATTTTTGATTTGTTATTATTTTAATTAAGTAAAATTGTATTAATTTTTTTACAAGAGCTGACATAAAAGCAGTTGGTTCTCCAGAAGAAGGATAGAAAGAAATAACTTGTTGTTGCAGATACAGTTTTAATTCAACATGCACATTCTTGTTGCTTTATTTCACAACGCAACTATTTTACTGTCCCCTGGTGCTTATTCCATATTCTAACTTTGCGTTAATTAATTATATTTTAAAATTAAAACACTAGAGCTTCTGGATCATTTCTGCCAGAAATAAGCAAAAAAATGATTCTTTTTATTTTTAAAACAAACTATTCTCAGTGTATTACATATACTAACTCTGGTTGTTTGGTTGTTAGTGTAATTTTAGGAAAAATAAATATGATGTTAAAATGACCTTAAGGTATAAATTATTTGATGAGATTTAGAACAGACAAATGTGTATTGACAAAACTTGCCTGCGCTCATAGTGTTACATTTGCACATGAGGAAAAAAATGCTTTCCTTTAGCTTGACCTGTTGGATTTTGTTTTATCAAACCATGCAACATACTTCTAACTTAATTATATGTTGTTTAACATCAATCACCATTCATGATTTGGACAATTAAGCAAACATTTGAGATATTCGCCATCTTTCGAAGACGTGGATGAGAGCCATGGTGAGCACGTTCTGAAACTTTGTCATTTGTCTCCTTAAAGGATGGGGAAACAAACTGGATTGTGGTTTGGGTCGGTGCTTATCGTCATACCAACTAGTCCCACCACAATTTATGTCAAACACAACCGCTGAGATGGTAGCTTTGAGAGCTCTGATCATGTGAACAGGAAGTTACAACTGATGTATCTGGAAAAATCCTGAAGACATCCTGATGCTTTTTTAGGGGGAAGGAGAATCTGCATTTGTGAGCACCTGATAAACAAAGCCAGATTCCCGAGTTGTTTGAATACCAACCTTCTGAGCAGACTTTGCACTCCGTCACCCCAGCTAACCCCACCCAACCCCCACTCCTGCACCCTGTAGGCTCACAGAGGAAATTTGCCTTCACCCTACTCCTGTCAATGTAGTTCAAAGGGTTCATTGAGCCCCGTGTCTCTTTCCCTTTTTTATGTGAAGGGGGTTGTTTTTTGTAGTTTACTTCATGCATTCCAGCTACCAATCCGTTATTTAAAAAAAGAAAAGAAAAGAAAAGAGTAGGAAAGGGTTAACAGTGGGAACCAGGCAAGCCATATGCTCTTTAATGTTTATTTTTATTTAATGTATAAAACTGATTAATATGTGAGGCTTGTACCACTCAACATAAAGTTGATTTATTATTTGTTTATTCCGGTTATTACGTCATAGCTCATGTGAAATCAACAGTCCGGGTTATGTAGTAAATATTAAAAAAAAAGAAAAACATCGGGATGAAATCAGGAGTTATTACGTTATAATAAGCATCTCCCTTCGATAAAGCTGCGGAATTCGTTAAATATTATTTGGACTCAACGAAAAATAATTACGCAGAGATCATAGAAAGCACCGACATAAGAAATTAACTTTAAGATCCCCCCTCTATTTTGTTTAGTTTATGTTTATCACAAACCGCCTATTATAAAACTACATCTGTGGGTTCGTGTGTGTACTTTTAAATATCTGACATTGTAGACTTAAATTCGATGCGTTTCCATTAAAAATAATTGTATAAACGCATTTAATGCATCAAACCAGATTTTGCATTTAGTGAACTAACGAATGAGTTAAGTTTTTTATTTTTTGTCTTTTTAACAAAAAAAAGGCAAAAGTAGATTATTTTGGGACGTAATTAAAGGCGTTGTTTCAATTTCTCTGCAAGGTATAAAAGCGAAATATCGGTGACGTCACGGGAAGGGGGTAGACGGAAAAGCAAAACTCACTTTACATTTAAAACGCCCCGCGACCGCATTAAACGCCCGCTCGGACCGGACCGACTCAACATTTCATCAATATTTATTTCAATACCAGCAAGCGAGTGGTATTAATAAACTTAATAAACTTTTCTCTTTGCGGTCTTTGACGTCATGAGGTCAGATCTTCCATTCAACAACCCATCCATGGATTGGCTCTCCCAACTACAATCTTCCTTAATGTTTTTTTTTTTTTTAAATTAGCCGATTCAGAGATGATCAAGTAATGAATTAAAAATATTCACAGTTGCCTTTTAGATCCGATTCTCTAAAATAAGAGCACGCAGTTTTGTTACGATTAAAAAAAAAAATTTTAAAAAGAGGTTAACGCATGTGCGCGCATCTTTGTGACTGAAAAGAGGACATTGTCTTTAAGCAGGGGGTCATTTCAGGTCAATGAACTCAGCTTCACGTGTGTTTTTATGACACCGAAAGCAAATATATAGATACATAATAGCAAAAAAAAAAAAATAACAAAAAAAAAAAACAGTAAACGCTTACAATCTAGTCAAAGTATTTCTGGAGACTCACCTGTAGGAGAGGCAGTTGAGGAAGTAGACATGCTTCCCCCCCCCCTTTTTTTTTTCTTCCCCCCACTCTGTGGATGAACCGGGTCTGTGATCCGGCCCAGACTTTTCTTCTTCTGCGGACGCTTCAGTTTGAATCACATGTTCAGGCTGGCGTCAACCTGCGCACTCTCACACTGAAGACAAACGGCCGAGTGAAATCAAAGAGATTTTCCATGGATGAATATTTTATAGTGAGTCCTGTAACACAAGCTTGCCGACGCGCGCGCGCGCGCGCGGCTGGTCGGGCAGATTTGTTGGAAACGTGTCACGCTGGACCAGGAGGAAACTGTTGGGACGCTGCGGCTCCAAGAGGCTCCATGTTCTCATTTCAACTCCAAACTTGTCCCATGAAGGGCCTGCTTCCATGCAGGCTCAGGAGGTTTAACGCGAGTTGCTTCCTTCAGCCACGAACGTCAATGGTGCGAAGGAAAATCTCCCCCATTCAAGATTTCCGTTAAAGAAGAAGAAAAAACAACATCCCTGTGTGGCATCATCTATACCTTTGAAACCATGTGGAATGTGTGGCCACCCCCAACATGCTCCCATTCTCCCCCACCCCTCGTTTTCCCTTGTTGATAATGATCCATACTTCACATCCCCCACTCAGCTTGTCCACAATCAGCATTCAAGCACTCAAAGGGCTGCCTGTTCAAAGCTGAAGCAAACATTTGTCCCAAAATACCCCCCAGACCATATATCCTGTTAAAAAAAAAATCAATTAAAAAAAATCAATCATCTTCCAAATGCATTAGTGAGTTTATTGTGAGTTTTTAATTTCATAACCCCCAAAGTTTTGTTTTTTTTCTCCTATAGATTTATCATCTGCTGTTGTCCTTACAATGAAGCAGCAGCTGCGTTCAGATCAGTGATTGGGATTTGATCGGGGAAATAAAGTGGGAGGGAAAATGGTGCTGATGGCCCCACCTGTTGGTTAACTGAAACAGATAGATAGATAGATAGATAGATAGATAGATAGATAGATAGATAGATAGATAGATAGATAGATAGATAGATAGATATGTGTACAGGAAAAGAATTATTGCCTTTCCCTCAAGGAGAATAAAAAAAGATATAACACATAAGTTAGGAAGCAATATTGGCTATATTTTTAAAAAATTGTATTGTAAACTTATTCTAGAGAATAAAAAGAATGAATACCCATGTTCTTCATTATCTGTGTTTTTGCTTTAATTAGAGAAAAAGGAGAAAACAGAGTAGAGTTAATATAAATTATGGTCTTTAAATGGGTCTCTCTATAGCATACCCAGAATCCTTTGTTCTTGTATTTTTTGCTTAATGCTTTTATCCTAGAAAATTTTAAAGCTCTTTTCAAAACATCTGCGACTAAAAACCCCAAGCTCTATTCTTAAGACCTTGCATATATGATTGCCCTGACTTGCTTCATTGTGCTCTTATATTTACATTTTAATAACTTTCATTTGGCAAAGTCTCCCTCAGAAAAGAAAAAGAAAAAAACACATTTTAGTGTCAAGAGGGTTAAAAAAAATCCTATAAAATAAACATCAAAACCAACCTTGTTTGTCCTTACATGCCTTTTACATTTACTGAGCATCTGGGTTCTAAATGCTTTTGTTCAAAACAACTTATGTTGGATTAAAACACAAACACACACACACACTAAAGCTTAATATGAAGGATATGAAGAAATAGTTGATATCTGTAAAGGTATAAATCACCTGGAGTCACAGGTGTTTGTGTGACGTTTTTTGTTAGATCTTATCTGCTTTTTGCCTCACTGTGAATCCTGTACCTGTTTTCTTGTGGCCTCTCGAAAAATAATGAAACTCAGACAAGGTGGAGAGGAACAGAAGAAGAGCTGAAACACTTGAGAGAAACATCTTCCTGCATAACTACTGACCATCTACTCAATGGACTTTGTCTCTGAATAATTCATAGCTCTGAGTTAAATGAGAGAACAAGTAAAAAAAAAGATTAAATATCACAAGCGATAAAATAGATTTGATCGGATATTTGGATGAAGTCGAGACATAAAATCGATAATGAACTGCAGGTTATAATTATCAGACCAAGAGCTACAAAATATATTGAGTTATTGAAATTTGATGTTACTTGTTACCATTTTTTTAGATGACTGATGAACGCAAGAACAGAGATGCAAAAGGGGATTTTTGTATGACGAGAGGATGACAGAGCTTTTGGTTTCTGAAGATCAGCCGTTGTCAGGCAAACACAGACACTCAGAGGGAGGAGGGGCTCTCACACTTCTGTACTAATTATTTATATATAAATACAACATGATAAACAACTTAATTGTGAGTTCTTACAACTTCTTACTGTTTGACTCCAGCTCCTAACAACAGACACATAGCAAGCAACTGAAAGGATGTTTTTCTGTTGCACATCATATTATGTTTTACATTATTCTAAAAAAAAAAATGAACAAGTGAATCTAATGATGCTGAAAAGTCGGTTGTATCTGGACCGGGATAGCTGCCTACAGTGGTACCCGCAAAGAACCTTTACTAACCCAGTCGGAAGATGATGAGGCAGAAAATAAGTGATACATTTATTTGTTGCTAAGGGTAGATTGAAACAATTTAAGACCAGAATGTTTTGACTAGGTTCAGATGACTCAATAACTGAATGATAATATACTTTAGTTCTTAGCATTACAGAAAGCAAAACAAACAAAATAAAAACATATTTGTGGTAGCATTATTTTTACATTACCAAGACCCTTAAATGTGGACTTATGAACTGTTGACATTCTTTGGACAGGACTGACTGAGTGAGTGAGCCAAATAGCATTTCCATGAAGTACTCTACAGCTAACAATGGTAAATTAATTAACCCCATGATGAAGATATGTTTCCATTCTCTGGCTAATGATAACCCTGTGATGGTGGGGGAGGGTTGGTGTGAGACATCTGTAGCAAAGAAAGAAAAAAAAAAGAGATGTTGTATTTGGCTTCTGTCATGTAGTGGGGGTGGAAAACAGGACCTGGAACAAGTGAAATTTAAAAGTGATAGGTTGTTACAAAACAAAGACACAAATAAATCCAAAATAAGTAAAGAAATAAATAGATTAAGGAGAAATATGTAACACCTGTAGCCATCTCTCAAATTCTTATTAGTGATGAAGAAGTGGACTGGGAGCTGGTAGAGACCTGTGGGCTTGTCTGCAAATCTATGAGGGCCCCAACAATTTCCCCCGGAGCCCGTTTGGTGGCACCAGTGCTTTGACAAAACCAATACAAGGTACTTTAATCTTCCCCAGAGCAACACAGTATCCTCTGAGTGGCTCCAAGCGGCGCATTCATTTGACATCATTCAAATTACAGACTCATAAGGCAGCTGAATAAATACAACCGTTTGACACACAATGCACCTTTAACTTCAACGTGAAACTGATTTTTTAAAGTTGTACAAGTAAGAGGTTATGAAGGGATGATACTCTCTGGGGTTTCTCGGGCGCCACCTAGTGACTTCGAATATTTCCCCCTGTGGGAAGAGGACAAATATTCAAAATTTTATTTTGTTTGCCTGCTTTAACCTTTTAACAATCAAAATGTATTGCTTGCTGTTTCTTTCGAGGGTAAAACACTACTTTTAAGGTAGCCTAGAGGAATACTGGTTTTAGTAATAATTTATCTGCTGATTATTAAATAAAAGCAGTTAATAGACTATTCTGTAAGCACATTAAGTATGAGGGAATAAAAAGGTTTCTCCAAACCTTGCCTGATGAATCATTTCATCCAAGAATATATAGCGAGGAATGAAATTTATTCAACACCGTTTGTGCTAATTTGTCCCTGTTAATAGAGCAGCCTTATAGAAAAAAAACCTTTTGCTTGTTCATATGTAATTTTATCTATTACCCTCAACCACATTGCTGTAATTATAGATAATTCAGTCTTAACTCAAGACTTCAATGGTCAATAGGAAGTGGAGAGAGATAAGTTTACTTCCATTGAGTTGAAATTTGTCCATGTTTAAAGCAGATTGTTTGTGTTCCAAATCTGAAAATGTTTCTGCTTTGTAATAAGTTGTACATCCTGTTTTTTCACATACAGGACTGTTTTTTCAAACCAGTGAATCACCAAATCATAATAAAAAAATAAAGGTAATAATTCTGTAAACATAAAAACTTGCAATTTATCCATAATTTGTCGTGAAATGAGATTCCCTCTTTCAGATCTGTGTGCAAAAACAAATGAGGGGGTGTGTCGGTTTTGTAAGAAATCTAAAAATAAGTCTGTTTGCTTTGTCAAGCATTTTTTCTCCCCACCAACATGAAAGTAGGACAAAAGAGTTGTCCCGAATATTAGCCATGTATGATCAGTAATCCCCACGGAGGACCCCATGTCGGACCACCCTCATTTACTGCTCCTCCTACACGTGTTGGGTTTAAGGATGACTGGTGCCCCCTGCTGGCAGGATGCAAGCTCACAGATACAACAGGTTGCTCAACCAAGAAAACTTTGTAAATATGAGAGAAAGAGAATGGACGAGATTTATGTTTACTAATAATTTTAGATAAATTCTTATATTTTTGCCAGCTCAGATTTAGCCGCATGTCGTAACACGTTCTGTAGAAAATCACAGAAAATGTACTTCAGTTGACTGAATTCAGTGAGTGATGTTTTTAAAGAGATCCTGTCAGACAATTGTGGCTCGGATAGTTTTTTTCCAGACATATTAAATATTGCATTAGAGTAATAAAAAGGGATTTTTATTTTACTGCTGATAAGCATGTACAATCTTTGCATTCCGTTCTTAGTCGGTCAGGCTTCCTTTCATGAATTACTTCTTTAATAAGAGGCTAGAGTTTCTCAAAGATGCAGGTTCTCCTGTTGGCTACAAACACTTTTTTCCTTCCACTCAACTTCCCTTTAACATTTTTGCCCCAGGGTGTCAACGCCATGAGTTTTCTACAGGATAAGCAAATCTGAATCAGTCTTTAAAAAGTTTCTTGTAGTTCTGGCCTTGTGTTTCCTTCCCTTTAACAGGGTAAACAATCAGCACAAGTCAAGAGGTAGAAAACTTTCATTTGCAAAAAAAAAAGTTAACTGACCTGTTTACATGCATGCACACACACACACACACACGCACACGCACACGCACACGCACACGCACACACACACACACACGCATACACACACACTATCAATAAAAAATGTAATGTTTGCTAATTTCCCCCCCCAAAAAAACATTATCTATGCCGTCTACTTGCAGTACAGTCATATACACAACACTACAGAACAGTGATATCATTCAACACTCACCGGGCTCCAATCTGCGCACAAAGAAGAATTAAATAATATGCATCAGCTATGGAGCTCCTGGAGGATGGACAAACAAACAAACCTTAAATAAACATCTGACCTCAAGACTGAAATGGCCGATTTAAAATTCCTGGGCACACAGACAGCAAAGAACCACGAATGTGGCCCACGATGTAGCGAGTGTGCGAGCTGCTTGATGTGTACAGTTTATGCTGCTGAAACACTGACGGGTTTATACTGAAAAGGAAAAATAACGGAGCTCGGGTAAACAACATCTCATCTAAGTGTTGAAAAGATCATGTCAATAGTCGGTACAAACAGTCCTCTGAATCGGAGTAAAGGGAAACAAGCCAAACGCTCGGGGCTGATGTTAAAGGACCCAGGACAGGTTGAGACAGCGGGTGATGAAGGCGTACGTGTCGGCCACTTCCTGGATGACTTTGCTGGTGGGCTTCCCGGCTCCGTGGCCCGACTTCGTGTCCACGAGGATGAACAGGGGGTTTGTCTGCTTGGCGCTGCGACCCACGACGTGCTGGAGGGTGGCGATGTATTTGAGTGAGTGGAGGGGCACCACCCGGTCGTCGTGGTCCCCCGTCAGCAGCAGCACCGCTGGGTACTGGACCCCGTTGCCCTCTGGGATGCGGATGTTGTGCAGCGGCGAGTATCTGGAGAAATTTGAAATAATTTGAAAGAACTACAGGCAGTGCAGCCAACAGATATTTAGGCAGTTAAGAATATTACTGCTGCGCAAAGGTGTAGTCAAAACTACATATCAGTAGGGCTGAAATGATTTAATCGGATTAATCGGTTATTGAAATAATCGTCAACTGAGTAGGCGATTAATTGTTCGCTGACTTAAAGTCCTACTAAAATAATATATTTAGCACACATTAATCCAAAACAGTACAAAAATATTCTGTAAAAAGAAAATCTTATGAAGCACCTTTTGATATTAAAATATAAATCAGAACTATGATGAACAGATTAGCCCTACACTTTTATTGAGGTTAAGTCGAGCAGAAAGTGGCCGAGCTTTTCACGTTGATGGTAGAAATAATTATTTTTTTCTCCAGATGAATCCTTAGTTACAAATGATCAGATTAAGAAATGCTGTGTTACTGCAATCTTTGCATCTTCTACTGTATTTCTAAATAAATAAAAAATATCTGTGGAACGTGTCAATTTTATCCCCCGATTAATTGTCAGAATAATCAACAGACAAACCATCACAGAAACAATCATTATTTGTAGAGCCACATATCAGTTTAAAATACAACTACAACTATTTTAATTGGCCAAATGTAGTTTCTTAACATAATGAATTCAGTGGTGTGTTTGTTTTCTACTTTCTATTGTTATTGTTTAAAAGTTAAATAACAAAATGTGGTAAAGATCAGATCAGTCAGACTTTCAAACCAAAGTGCGTATTTTTTTTTTTTTTTTTACCGAGAGCTTTGAAAGGAGTTCAGAAGCAAAAGAGACACTTGAGCGTGGCGCTCTTAATCTGAAGGGCCTGGGTCAGACAGGACAGAAATATTTCCTTCCTCCGAAAAGGTTGAAAACACAAGAGGACAAACGGACTACACTGCCCAGGAGGTCTTACTTAACGAGCCACTCAAACTGCTCTTTGTCCTCTGCACAGCCGAAATCTGTGGTCCAGGCGTGGCCGATGGTGAACTTGTGGAACTTCATCATGTCCATGACGCCCACCTGAGCCACGGCGCAGCCAAACAGCTCGGGCCGCTGGTTCACGCAGGCCGCTGAGGGACAAGGTGTTCCGTTAGCGACGCCCTCAGCTGGGAAACACGAACCGAAACTCACCCGGTCTCTAGGATACGTACCAACGAGCAAACCCCCGTTAGAACCTCCGTTTATAGTCAGCTTGGACGGCGACGTGTATCCCTCCTTGATGAGATATTCAGCTGCGCACTGGAAGTCTGTGAAGCAGTTCTGCTTGTTCGCGAGCATTCCAGCTGGAGAAGACCAAGTGGGTCACTGTGATTTTAAACATCAACCCAAATGCATGTTTAATAAGCTGCTGGGGCCTTGATAAGCTGCCTACCTTTGTGCCAGGTCTCCCCGTACTCGCCCCCACCTCTGATGTTGGCCACGGCCAGAACGCCTCCTAGATGTCTGACGAAGATGAGTCGGGAGACGCTGTAACTCGGCGTGATGGAGATGTTGAAGCCTCCGTAGCCGTACAAGAAACCCGGATGGGATCCGTCCAGTTTGATGCCTTTCTTGTGAACGATAAACATCGGTATCTGCGTGCCGTCCTTGGAGGGATAGAAGATCTAACGGAAATAGACGACGGCTTAATCGTGAAATGGCTTAGCAGAAAAAAAAATATATATATATATTGGCATATTTAAAATGCATACAAAATATGAAGTTTATGTTCTTGAACTGTGTTACCTGAGTTGTTTGGTAGTCCGCCGGGTTGAAGCCTTTGACGGTGACCTCTCTGAAGACATGAGGCTGCAGGGGTTCCTTAGTTAGGTCACAATGGTAAATGATTGCTTGGAAAGGAGGGAAACAAAAACATTTAGTGATTTTCTAAATCACTTGGAAAGCAAGTGGGACAGTTTAAATTATGAAGTAATTTGTTTTAAATGGGTCTAAATGAGCTTTTTGAAACAAGAAAAAAACAAAAAGACAAACCGGTTTCTAATTTTAAATGTACATTTTGCTCTTATTTTTCATGTTTTTGCATCTTATTATTGAACCATAAAGTAAATGTCTTAAAGATAGGATTAATAAGTGCACTATTATTATCACAGGTTTTACGATAAATTGAAGTTCCTGTCCTTTTTGGCGACACGCTCACCTTAATCACCTCACTAATGCCCACTGTCAACTATAAAACAAACTAAAAAAATTTACCATTTTTAAGAGCTTTAATTAATCAAAAACACCAAATATTTTTCAAAATTCAACAGTACAGACCTTCGATGTTTATTAAAAAACAAAAAATGTCTGACTGATCAGTAAGTTCGTCTGGGAACCTGTGCTTCATCTCAATATACACAAACAAGCAGCTCCGTTAATATTTAGCCTACTGGCCTGTAAAAAGCACACGCTGTATTCATTAATAATACAACATCACAGCATCGTCTACCTGGTGATAAAAAAGAGGTGAAATAGTAGAAGATCTCCGAATCTCTCTTCCGTCCTGTAAAGCCCACGATCGAGCCGACGTCCAGAGGGAAGGTTCTCAGCTCCTCCCCTGAGCTCAGACGGTACATCTTCAACACATTCTTCACATCGTGGAGGAAACATACAAACAGGAAGCTGGAGTAGGTGCAGGTAGCGAACACTGCAGGGGAGAAGCAGGACAAATAACAGGAAGCGAGGGCTTTAAAATCAGGTTAACATTACGGGAGCTCTGTAGACGTTTGCACACCACTTGTGGCTGCATTTGTCACATCATTAGTAAATAAGGTTCACCTGTTTTAAATCTGATCTCAGCTTTAAGAACCAGTAAAACCACAAGAAGCTCAGAGTCAAAGATGAGTTTGAGCTATTTTGCGAAGAAGAATGTGAGAAACATCTAAATATGCAAATCTGATTTAAGAAAAAAAAAAAAAAGAAAACACTACAAAAGGACATGCAGCTTTAAATGAAGCAAAATGCTACTGGATATTTATTCTTATGTTGGTCTCTGACACAAACCCAGATAAAATTCAGTGTATTAAATGTGTGCTTGTGATGAGAGAGATGACGTTTTTCCAAAAGCTCACCAATGACATCTTTGTCATGTTGAGGGATGAGCTCGTTCCAGTTTCCCTGATCCGGAGAGGCGAAGTCGATGTTGATGAGTCTGTAACGTGGGGCGTCCAAGTTGGTCTTAAAACTAAACAAGGTTCCCTCGTTGGTCACGTATTCATACTCCGCGTCAAAGTTGTCGATCAGCTTTATCCAGGGTAAAAGTCCTAAACAGACAAGGTTGTGTAAAATTAAATAAAATTAAACTAATAGAAAAAAAGTATGTATTATAGCAAATTGAAATTGTGCAAAAATGTTCTAATTTCAGATTTAGTTACCATTTAAAAATATAACAGCTGTTTGAAAAGGCCGAGTTATAAACAACTTTTTGAAGAAAAAAAAAATTCTCAGGTAATTTCAAATAGCACAGAATAAAATGCTATGAATGACAAACAGAAACAGGAATACCTGTAATGCCCTGAGGAGTTGTCTGCAGGTCGCAATACCACAGTCTGTTGACAGGATCGCAGCCTTCTCTGATTGACAGCAGCACATAGCGCCCATCGTCTGATACCTGAAATTATTCTCCTGTCACTAGCCGCTGCCTTAAACATCAATTTGCACATGTAGTCTATTCATTTCATTGTTTTTTTCTTTTCAAAGAACACTGAGGCCCACCTCAGCGCCGCACATCCATTTTGGGTGGTCAGGAAACTCGGCACACAGCACGTCCTCAGACTGTGGAGTCCCCAGAATGTGATAGTAAAGCTTCTGATGAAGATTCGTGGAGGTCTCCGTACCTGCGAGGCGCAACACAGTAAGTCCAATAAAGCAACCAAAATAAAAACAGCCTTTGTTATTAAAAACAACAATAGGGCAAAATTTCCTTACCATAGTTAGACTTTAATTAGAAATTAAAGTCTAATTTCTGAACCATCTGTAACTGCTATTTATATTCATACCAGATATAGAAATCTTATAACTTACCGTCACTTTTGCCCTCCTGCTCTGGGTACGAATTGTAAAATAGCCCCTTCCCATCATGAGTCCAGGACATGCAGCTAAACTTGACTCGCTCCAGCCGGTCCTCCAGAGGCTTGGCGCCCTCAACCCGCAAGAAGTGGATCTCCACCCAGTCCGACCCGCTAGCACTGGTGCCGTAGGCCAGGTACTCTCCGTCCTCAGAAAATGCGTAACCTCGATAATATCAGAGTAGAACGCAGATAACTTAAACGTCTGCTTTTATTTTTATCAGAAAAATGAGTCATCGCTATCGAAGGACACAGGATTATTAGCTTGTCTGAAAAAAGTGAGGTATAATCGATGAAGTACCTCGAAGAGCAACAGTTCCGTCATTGGAAAACGTGTTTGGGTCTAAGAACACTGTGGGGTCAGCATCTAAACTCTCCTGGACATACATCACGCTCTGGTTCTGGAGGCCTGTGTTGTAAAAGTGAAAATACCTAAAAAAAGAAAATAAAAAAAAACATAGACAGAAGAGGTCAAATTGGGAACCGTCACCTCAGCGTGAATATCGAAACATTCTGCTGAATGCCTCACCTGCTTCCCCTCTTAAACGGACAACTGTACTTTGGATAGTCGTACAGTTCCGTCATGCGCTCCTTGAAGAGATCCCGCACTTCCCACTGTTCTAAATACGGCAACGTCAGCTGGTTCTGAGCGTTGACGAAGGCCTGGTGGGAGAGAGAAGGTTTCACACACTCATGATTTATTTAGATGCCACTTATTTACTTTAGCAGATTAAAAAAAACACACATGTGTAGAAGAGCCAGATCTTTCTACTTAAATCAGAGAGCCACACATTTTATATTATTTTTGTGAACTACGGATGCTTCAATCTATAAGCAGGAAAGATGAATTTACCAAAATATGTCAACTTCACTGATGACCAGATCCCACTTAAACAACATTCTTTATAATTTTATAATGTCTTTTTATGAAGAGGTAAGGTAACTGACTTGTGCATCCTAGCAAAACAAAATGTGTTCTGCATGAAAATCGAAATGAGTGAGTATGGCGCAAAATTGGCTATTTGTTCTGAGAAATATTGATTCACTTCCAACATGTAGGCTGAAGCTTTTCTTCATAGTGTGAGATTACACTTAAAAGAAATTTTTGGAACATTAAGGAACATGAACAGAATGGTCGACATCATGAAATGGCAAAAATTACGTTTTTAATAAATCTACAGAGATATTTTCAGCCCTTTATAGCTGAATTCACGAAGATTAAACGAAATAACGTACTATATTAAAGAGGGTTGTATAATTGGGGAGAAGAAACAACCTTTATATTTCATGTTGTAAAAGAATTATGCTAGCAACTCAAAAAAAGTTACAGAATGATACATGCTATTATTGGCCAATGTGCTGCTACTATTTTTGCTTCAGTTACATTTGTTGTGACAAATATGATTTTTAAAAAAAAGTTAAATTAAAGCTGTTTTACATTAATTGTCATCTTTGAAATGTTGCCAACACTGTAATGTGTGAAAGTATTTTCTGCTTTTTCCTCATAGCTTCCTGTGTCTGTGATTTACCTGCGTCTTCTCACTGTCTGGATCCTCCAACCAGCTGTACGGATCTGGCACTTTGCAACCATGGTAGACATCAACCTAAATAATAATAATGGCAAAAACTCAATTAATATAAATGCCAGGCCGGCACATCATGGTAATAATTAAGCCAAAATATTATCTTGCAATGTGTAAGTTGTTCACTTTAGGAATCACATATTTAAATTATGAGCCCTGACAGCCTGGTTTCCACCACCTGGCTAAGCTAACTAGCATGCTAACAAAGCAAACGCTCATTGAAATGAATGAACCCCCACAGCGATTTAGCAAGCCAGGCTAATCAGTTAGCCAGTCCCCTTTACTCACAACAGCCTCGTCGCGGAAGGCCTGCGGATACTGAAAAGCCATTTTGGAGGTCAGTTTTCGAGAATCACGCAGCACACAAAGCTGACGCAGTGACTGTAACAGAGGCTTTGAAATGACTTTGCGGAGCCTGTGAATCATCAACTTGAACCAAGTACACCTAGCTGCAGCATGCAGAAAGGGGCGGGGACGGACCAATGTCAGCCTCTTACCTTATATGGAAATGGGACCGTTATATTCCGGAAGTGAAGGGGGCGCTATTTCCTGTATTATCCGCGGTCTCCCGTTTTTATTTTCTTTTGAAATCTGTGATAT
>CAEGAF010009233.1:0-50882 GCA_903067075.1 Micropoecilia bifurca
GTGCGCCTTATATATGAAAAAAGTTTTAAAATATGCCGTTCATTGAAGGTGCGCCTTATAATCCGGTGCGCCTTATAGTGCGGAAAATACGGTACTCTGGTCAAAAGAGACCAAAACTGAACAGTGTGGTGTACATGCCAAACTGTGTGAGGCAGTCAAGGACAGTAAAGACACTTCAAGCTTTGTTACATAGTGAAGAAAGTTGGAACGCCGAGGCGCAGAGACGAGCGAGGAAGTCAGCCCTTTGATCGCTGTTTATCGTGAGCCACCAGAGCCGTTTGTGCTATTTCTGCAAATCTATTTCTGCATATTGGATGGAAATTACGACCAGACCGATCAACAACCACAGAATAAAAAATGCAAAGCACATTTCTCCTCCTCGATGACAACAGAGAGCAGGAAAACCTGGGGAAAATGCCAGCGCCATGCTGACTGCACAGAAGGGGAAACACATGTTCACATCACATCCGCACTCAGGTTGATTTCCCAATTGTCATACGTATGATGGCGATGGCCACTGATCATATCGTTGCATCCCATTATTCCTCCTTAAATCTCCTGCTTCACCAACCCAGCATGAATTTCAGATCTGATAAGGCAAGCTATGCCACCCTGTAGTCTGTGCTGACTGGTGTGTCCTTGGTTAGCAGATAAAAATAGCCTTGATGCAAACACACAAACTTGAAAGCTTAAACAAGGGTGAATTCACCCACTTTCTCTTATTTTTATCTGTCTTTAATTTCTTCCATGCCTGTAGCTTTCTCTCTCTCTCTGTCTCCCTGTTTGTCTGTTTGCTCATTTTGGTGTTAGTCTCCCTTCCTTTCTGCCTCTGTTCGCTCTTCACAGCTCTCTTCCCGTCCGTCTCAGCTTATCGCATGTGTAATGTCGGACCTACCTTTATTTCTCTTTTGCTGTCAGTCTATATTCCCAGCCCTTTCCTCCCCTTCCCCTGTTTTCTTGATTGCTAAATCAATGCTTAAAGTGCACGAGCTCTGGCATGGGATGTGAGCACAGCTCCCAACTAACTACCTCCTCTTCCAAGAAGTGTGTGTGTGTGTGTGTGTGTGTGTGTGTGCGCTCTTCTCTCCTCGCTCCACACACAAGCTCACATCCTTCCATCTGTCCCATCTCAACCTGTGCTGAAGCACAACCACCAGGCAAGCTAACTAACGAGAGGCTTCCACAACCATCTGTCGTATTGCTTCCTGCATTCTACTCCTTTAACTTCTTCCTAAGCTCCATCTCTCCATCTCTGTCGCTCTTCCTGTCACGCAGAGCTAAACACCCCCCTCCCTTCCTCTGCCTTAAGTTTTATTTGGCTGCAGTTTAGGCATCAAAATATTAGTTCTGATTATGGTCAAGAGGACCCAATATGCTTATGTGTTAATCACAGCATTACCCTCCAGCACAGAGACCCCATCAGCATGCAGGTGGACAGGCCTCGCTGTAGGTCCATATGGATAATGTCGGTTGATAGAAATGATTTTAGTCCTAATTTTTTTGAGTGTGAGAAATAAATAGATAACTGAGCATGAGCATCAGCAGCAGAGTGATGGATTACTGTGAAAACATTGGGGCATAATGGAAGACTTGCTTTCTTGACCCACAAAAAGCCAAAGAAAGATTTAGATCAGGTTATTATTTTACCACAAAACAACACAGGAGGAAGGAGGCTATCTTTTAAATTTTTACTGTCTGATCCCCCCACTGTCCCTCTTTAATCAGGGATACCTAAATTCTCCCATGGCTCCTGGGTCCTAGATCCTTCCAAGCGTCCACCGGCCCGTCTGATTGACCGCCAAGTGGGCAAACGCCTGGCCAAGCCAACGAGGCACAGCAAATTTCAAAAGACTAACCCAAAACATAGGTTGCTGTGTTTGGATTATTAGCTGAGGAGAGGTTGGGATAAAGATTGTTTTAAAACGGTGTAATACCAGACACAAGCGTTAGATGTTGAGCAGATCCATCACAGTGCTGATTTTTATCATGGCTCCCAATAGAGAGTGCTGCGAGTGAGAATGAGCATAAGCTAAATGGTGGGAGTGCGCCAAGACTTCTTATTACTGCTGGGCTGGCACCCGCTGCCATTAGCACACACACACACACACACACGCACGCGTGATAAAGAGTAGTGAGCACAGGGGCTAATTTTTGGATACGTACGCAGTGGGATTAATTTGTGCTTTTTGCACACAAGCCTTCAAGCTGCCACACACTTGTCTGGGCACAAAGGCAAAACAGAAAACACACAATGTCCATTGAAAGTGACTAAGTAAAAGGAAGTTTAAAAAAAGAAATGTGGGTCTCAGACTCAGCCAAGCTATTTGTTCTTCATTCTCTTCTTTTACCCTTTTACTGCTCCTTACTTCCTTCCTTCCTTCCTTCCCTATGCACCTCCTCTTTTTTTCTCCCATGCCTCTTTCATCCCAGACGGGCTACAATTGTGAAAATGGAGAGGATTTGGAAGTGTGCGCGATTAAATGATCCAGAATAGGGCAGCCAAATGGAAATGAGGGAGGGAGGAAGTCAGCAAGGACACATGAAAGAAAAGATGAAAAGTGACCTTGTTGACCCTTGGATCTGTGGATGGAGGAAAGGGCGGGACGGGCTGAATAAAAAGTGGAGGCACAGTGAGAAGCAGGAAGTTAATCCCCTCCAGGTGTTGTGCCAGCACTGGTGGGGGGTACCAGACTACCCCACTGGCACATCACGCTCCCCCCCCTCGCGTTGCAGCGTGGAGGCCTTTTTTTTTTTACGAGGCACAGTGAATGGTGAAGAGAGGGAGGGCTGCAGGTGGCAGCCGACTCACTAAGGACAAAAACACAACACACAAATGGGCACAATGGACCCTAATCCTGAAATATTGATGTCTACGGTAGTCTCTCATTTGAAGCAGGGGCAGGGGTGTGTGTTTATTATTGCCCACACTCTCCCGCTGCTAACCACGAGGGTTGCTGTCAAAGGATATCCGATCCTACCCGCTCCTTCTGCCTCCTGCCACCACCGCTGTTGTTATTATGCATGCATATTAGTCATTCACACGGGATCAATCACACTGTTGGCCCAGGTCGATGCACGTGCACAAACACACACACACACACACACACACACACACACACACACACACACACACACACACACACACACACACTACTTTTGCCACACCAGTGGAGCATGGATGCCAGGCGGAGAAGGAGAGGCAGATGTATTCATTCACTTTCTATTGTGCCTGGATCGAGTGTTAGTCCAGTGAATAGGCGAGGGAGCGCTTGATAATGAGGCCAGTGTTATTACAGAGCCACTGCGGCCCCTAACAACATCAATCCACCGGGATCAAATAAAGGCTTTTAATTGCTTCGCCTCATATTAAAATCCCCGCCGCTTGTACACGAGCTGCCCTCGGCGTGCCTGAGCATAAAAGGCGGCCGAAAGATTGTCTGAAAGGCCATCGTATAGCGTGTGCAAACGCTCTCGCCGTTCATGTCCTTACAGATGCATTTGTCCAGTGAAAGCCTATTCATTAGCAGCTGCCGCCACTTTTATTTGAAGAAAATTTGACACTAATGTCGAATATTTATGATGTCAGTGCAGGGATCAAATCCTCAGCATGTACTTTGTGCTTGTTTGCAGGACGGAGTCTGTTGCAGAGAAAATGCTGACCAACTGGTTTACGTTCCTTCTCTACAAATTTCTAAAGGTGCAGTAACTTTTCTTTATCCTCAACTTCAAGAAATGTATGCAACACACAGTGCTTTTTTTGTGTTTGTTTTTGCAAAGTAATAACTTTTTGTGTCCCTGGGATTTTGCGAAGTTGCAGTAAAAACAATCCAGCCTATTTTATTGGGTGACCATCTTATTTTATCTGCTAGACCATCACAAATTAGAAGGAAAATGAGCCCTGCTTTTCCTGTTTCCTAACAGATAAATATCTAAAAAGTCTGGTGTGTGCATTTTCAATTAGTTGTCTTTATATTAATGGGAGTATCAGGGGAAGCATGTCTAGAAACTTTTTCTGTTTTAAATCATCTAGTGTTGGGGAATCTCTGTGTTTTACTTGATACCGGAGAAAAGAAGGACCAGAAAAATTAACAAAAAGCTTCTACATTATCCTGAACATTTAGTTTAAAATCTCAGAAAAGTGAGCCCATAAATAGCTCTCTGAGCTTTACTGCTTCTGTGAACCACATTTGTCCAAATGTCGTTGCAGGAGTGTGCAGGCGAGCCCCTGTTTTCCCTCTTCTGTGCCATCAAGCAGCAGATGGAGAAAGGCCCCATTGACTCGATCACAGGAGAGGCTCGCTACTCGCTCAGCGAAGACAAGCTCATCAGACAACAGATTGACTACAAGACACTGGTAAGGGATTCACCTGCCCTGGAGAACTGGGGCCAAGGGGAGATGCTTAATATGCTTTCAGGGACAGGAAGAGTGAATAGGGTGGTCATGGGTGGTCGGTCGTGAGATGTGCAAAGGGACACAGAAGTTGTTGTTTTCACGCTTGACATGCGCAGGGGGCACTAGAGTGGTGACCTCACTAGTGGCAAGAGCTGTCAAGAAAAGGCTGGGTTTCAGTGCATGTATGACTGCACACAAGCTGAGGAGCGACTAAGATTTCCCCTTCTGGGTCGTCTTAGTCGTTAGCTAAATCTCTGTGTTAGTCCTCTCTACTGTGACTAGTGGCTATTAGAAGACCTGAGTGAAGTTGGCCCCCCCACCTTCTTCAAATCTTCTGGTTTTGTTCATGTTCCTTTGATTCAGGGTTTAGAATTGGTGGCGCCACATACAATTTCTTGCAATTTCATTCATGTTTCTGCTCCAGGTGGTCAACTGCATACATCCAGAGAATGAGAAAAGTCCAGAGATCCAAGTGAAGGTCCTAAACTGTGACACAATAAGTCAGGTGAAGGAGAAAATTCTGGATGCCATCTACAAGAACGTCCCGTATTCACACCGCCTAAAGGCCTCAGATATGGACCTGGGTAAGAATCCTAGGTTGAATGACTTTTAGAAAACTTTTCTGAAAAGTTCAAACAGAAATATAGTGATTTCCTTTTATTCTTTAAGTGCATTGATATCTTGGTCATAACGGTTCTAATATCTAAAAAATGACCTGTTACGAGACCAGAACTTTAATCAATCTGTCACAATTTCCAGAGTCTAAGCTGATACTTTTATTCACAAGCTTTGAACACTGATGCAGTTAATATATTGATTTATACCAATGGCTTTGGAAAGGCTCGACTGTTCTGTGATGAAGAGGACAGCACAAGCTTAAGTGACACTGAGAGCAACGACAAAAGAGAGGCTGAGGAAGCATGTCAGGCTGTTGAATTCTGACAACGACTTTAGTGGTTTTAGCACAGGAGATAGATGAAGATGCAATCAATAGCATTTCTTGGTAGGCTGCTCTATTTTTTTTTGAGTGGCTGTGCTACAGGAACTGCTGGGAAAAATTATACACATTTCAATAAATGTCTTATTTTTGAACATGGACACATACTGCTTATAGACAAGTGAGGCCTGTACATATGCTTTTTTTATCTTTTCAAAGTTAGTGAGTGCAGCTTATATTCATTTAGTAGTGCAGAAATTCCGGTACGCTTCCGTCACTGGTTGAGCCAGATGATTGATTTCTAAATTGTTCGAGGCAATTATTACTTTCTTTAAAATCTGCCTTCTCTCTTTATAAATAGATGTTTGACGATGTGAAAAAGATCTCACATAATCAGCTACTTTAACTGGTTGCTATTTGTTAATTAACAGAGATGGAATGATGCTGCAGTGCTGGGTATTGCCCTACTAATACCTACAGACCATCTCTTCAGGATAGATTTTGCTTTTCATGGCTTGATATTGCCAAATGTATTATTTTTTTTCCCAATCTCAAATCAAAGATGGGCTGAGTGCATACCGTGGGGATTCTGTCTGTGAGACAGCTAAGTGGAAAAACTGGTTCATCCTTTTGATGACACTCTAAAAAAAATAAATAAATAAATAAAAACTTGATGGACCCCCTTGGGAAGGAGATGTGGTTCTGTTATTGTGTTGTTGTTAAAGGGAATGAGGAATTTGGGCCATCCTCTCTAGGGTCTATTTGTCTGCATTTGAGCAAGCTCACTGGAGAATGTATGAATGATTTTTTCCCATCATCCTACACTCAAAGAATATATCCAATATGTCGACCGAGATTGGAGGAAAGTCTTTTTTTAATCATGAATCCACTATGTTCTCAGCACACATGACCATAGGATTTTAATTTGCGAATGTTATTAGGATCTTGGTATCAAAGCTGACTTTATTTTAGATTTTTTTTTAAATACTATGTTTCTGTAAACATAGCACCGAGCTAAACATCTCCAAGTCTCCATCCTTCATAGACAGACTGATCACAATGTCTAAAAAGGGTAATGGGATTTGTGGCATCCGTGTCTTGAGACAAATTGACCAAGAGTATTCTGTTGTCTTTAATTCTACTGTGCTACACGCTACAAATTTCCTCAGAATACAATTGTCATTTATTCCTAAGGACACCAAATATGGCTGTATTTCAATCTTTCAACCTGGCACCTAACAAACCCAAATAATCCCAAATTTTATGTATTTCAGTGGATTTTATGTGATGTATCATTTTATGTAGTGTGCAGGAAAATGCTTGCTTTGAAATATGTTTGTAAAAAAAGGTGTAAAAGCCTGATATTAATGTCAATCCAATCCTCGTTATAGGAATAACGAAAATATACCAACATGTGTTCTTGTCTCATCATGGAGACAAATTAACTCACTAAACACATCAGGGATGTGGCAGGTTTACAGCAGGTTTGGGTTATAAACCAACATGCTAAACCCATTTTAGTATTTAATATCTCAGTCTATTACTAAACTGAGACTACAGCCAAAAATCTGCCAAGGAGAGAGAATTTAAGAAGCCCATGGCAACTCAGTGGTAAAGAATCACAGCTTGGATGGAGGAATCTGTGAATTAGACGAGGCTTACTCGTGCAAATGTTGTCTGGATATGAGAGGGGCAAAAAGAAAGACATGACAAGTCTTGTTTCGATTTCACCAGAAGCCATTTAGGGGACACAGCAGACATGCAGTGGTGGGTGATCTAGGAACTAAGACCAAATTGAACTTTTTTTGTGTTAAATAGAAACTGGTATTTTAAAACAAATCACTGAAAACACAAGAAGCCCTTAAGGATTGGACTCCACACATACATGGCTTTAAGCTTCTCTTTCCACTTCACAACTATAAACCAAATTGCATTAATCTATCGGATAATATCCCAATAATATACACTGTAGTTTAAGGAGAATTAATACTTTTGCAAGATACTGTATTTATGCACCTTGTTGCAAATATGTTATGGATTTATGTAAATCAAAGTAAGACCTGCCATCTCTTCTAACCAAAGCCCTCATTTCCTTGGCTTTGTTTGCTCACACAAACATACACAGACTCTTTCTGATTAGCCACCACCAGATTTGGGAACAAGAGGGGATCTCAGTTTGCACTGGTTTTACTTTGTGTTTATCGTTATTATTAAATCTTTCCTGCCATTCCTTTCACTCTGAGCCTCTTCATTTGTTTACTGAGCCTTGACTAGAGACCGGAGCTCATTTGCATCTTTATAGAAAGATGTACCGCGCAGACAAAAACAACAGGAGAATCTTTATTTCCTGCAGATTTTTCAGATGCGAACACAACTCTGGTGGATCCTCCAAAGACAGGCCTCATCAGGCAGCACCATGATTGCCGCTTTGTTTTTCCTGCTTGTGATCAGAATAGCAGATGACAATGGCCGACGCAAGTGAGGAAACTCGGCGAGGGGGACAGACGGAATTATATGTTCAGAAACTCCTGCTGCCTAAAAACAGAACAGAAGAGTCAGCTGCCTGTTTCCAACATGGCTGTTCATTTCCCTCTCAAATAATGTCGCTGGAGTATTCGATCAAAGCTGCCGCTGGTTTTGTGCTGATGCGGTACAGATGGGGAGGTTGTGTTCATAACCTTCTACCGTTTTTCGAAAAGAACCGAAACGTTGCAGCGTGGACATGTGGGAGCGAGATAATTAGCACATTTTAGGCGATTAAGGTTTCATTGGCCTTCAAAAACATTCATATTAACTCGATAAAAATTCAAAAGGAAAACCTCAGCGTTACTAAAGCAGTGCTAGGCTAAAGATTCTTTCCAAAACATTCAGTTTTTATTTTCTTTGACCTGGTTTACCCCAGTCTGACCTCGTCCCCATGTTAGTCTTCTACCAAACAACAAACTTCAGCTCAGCGTTTGCCTTGTTTTCAGCATGTTGTCTTTGTAAAAACCCCTCTGGATCATATTCCAAGCAAATCCCAATGTTGCTTTTGAGACAATAAAAATAATATTTATAAAAATATATAGTCTACAAAGTTACCTGTGATATAAAAACTGGTAAAAACAAAACTTTTTTAACCAAGAGATACAACATCATTCCCTTTTAGCACTCTACCTCCATATATTGATTGCCACGGTTGAACATCTCCTTTAGGATTTCATTTTTTAGTTGTTGTGGTTGAAAAGTGCTAGCTATTCCCAAAAGCAAAAGTCAGGCATTGGTACAACTGCCAAAATTCCCTCATCCTCGTCCCAAAGGCGGCCCAGTTTATCAAACAACATGGTAAGATTTGGTGATATCTTGACAGATGGAGAGAGGGGAGATTAAAACCAAATCCCCCCAGCAGACAAAAAAAAAGTCTTTACTGTCAGCAAAGTGAGGGTATTTGGAAAATGGGGTTAGTATTTTTTTTAATTTCCTGTTTCTTCGCAGAATGGCGCCAGGGGAGAGGACAACGCATGATCCTACAAGATGAGGACATAACCACCAAGATTGAAGGTGACTGGAAGAGACTCAACATGCTGTTCCACTATCAGGTACGCTGTCCATATACTAAAGCATTCAACAATAACGAGAAAAAATACTGAGTACATCAGTTGTAAAGATGAGTTTGTTGGAAAATTATAATTTTCTTTGAAGATAAAACCTGTTTTTTGGGTTTTCTGTTCTTAAAAGAAACGCCTGTCGAGCTTCTAATCATGTTTGTTTTATTTATCATGATTATTTATTCAGAATATGCATTAAATTTGAAAGATTACATATTAGACATAAAATAATAAAACTAATACTGTTTATTTACAGGCGGGGAAAGAGGTACAGAAAAACAAATCTAAAAAACAAAGGTTTTTATCTTGATTGTACACTATAGTTACTACTTCTGTGCTGTAAGAATCAGCATCCAAATAACAGTGAATAAAGTCTAAAATCTATAAAGAGTTGGATTTTCCCGTGAGCCTACTAAAAGGATTGTCTGAATTAATTTTTACTCTATATTAAAAAGAGGGGCATGAGTTTAAAAGTCCTCAGACCACCTATCAACATTTAACAACTTAACCGCATCAATGTAGACTATAGAGATACCATGTTACAATCAAAAATATTATCTTATGGCTGTGGCCGTTTCCAAATGAAAGTATTTCAAACGTGTAATTCATATCCTGAATAACAAGACAGCTGATATCAAACTCGTTTAAAGCATTTTACCTTTTGTCATATGAAGATTAAGTGTCCATGTAGCAAAAACACAGGAAAATGGACCTGCCTCACCAATATGGTGCTAATAATTCAAGCAGCTAGGCAAGTAGTGACTGTCTCCTCCAAAGTGCAAATTGCGTGGTGCCTAAATTAAATGTCAGCAGCAGCAAGTGTCAACAGTCTTGGAGTACGAAGCGTGGGTGGAATGGATTAGAGAGCTGATTTGAATCGGAGATAAGATAATGAAGACAGAAGTTAATTCTTTTTTTTCAGGCTGAGAAAAAGGGCAACTTCTCCTTGACGGACATAAAAAAAAAACCCTGAAAAACACTCAGAACCACTCAAAAAATTATAAGGAGGCAAAGCAAAGAGGGGAAAAAAGTATCAAACATTAAACGTTCATGACAATTCACTTGCGTCTTTGTAGAGTTCAAACCTCAAAGCAGGAAGCAGACAGTACATAGTTACTGATCAGAATCACTATCGCTATGGGAGTCTTTGTTAATCGACTTTAATTGGAAATTTGCGAAAGTAATCTTCTGACCTCACGCAACCTTCAGTTGCTAAGGAAAGAGTTTGATTTGTGAAACCGCATGTAACCACCGGCAGAATAATCCATTACAACACATTACCGTCTTCCTTCTTTCGGGAAACGGTTTTCTGTTTTCTGTCTTTTACTCCCCAAATGTTATTTCCTCAAATGCCACTCCTCTCTTTCACATTTCATTATGTCCCCCTGCTCATTGCATATCGATTCAGTATAGAAGAGCAGCGATGAAGGCGAGTACTTGAGTTTCTTTGAGGGTTGTTGGGCTCCTCACAAAGGAAAATCAGGCCCCGTGGGCCTCCTGCTTACAAATGATATAAACATATTATGCATGAGGAGCAGATTGAGAGATGGGGTGAAATAATGGCACAATCTTAATAAAGCCTTAGCTGCACATGCACATATATACATGCAGACTAACTCCTGCTTGTCCAATCCACCCACACACCGATAGAGATCACTTCAATTAACCCCAAAGCATAGCCTGATTATACAAAAGCGAGGCATTCTGTGTGTGTGTGTGTGTGTGTGTGTGTGTGTGTGTGTGTGTGTGTGTGTGTGTGTGTGTGTGTGTGTGTGTGTGTGTGGCTGAAAAAGTCCCCATCCCAGCTGTATTAATTGAATCCCGTTTGGCTGACTGGTTGTCGGAGAGGCAGATGATTGACTTTTTACACTCCTTGTTTCTTTACATTTCCACCAACACACCACCTTGGAGAAAACGTATTATTAAATGGAGACTGTTGGACGTTCCCTCTCACACAGGCCCCTGCAATGCTCTGTTAAACCCCCCCGTCATTCATCGCGGGGATGTGTGGGCTGAGCGCCGCACATAAGGGTAATAACACATTCTGTGTTTACTCACACAAAACCAGAAGAGATGAAAGGGAATAGGGAAAATTACACCAACACAATGATGTACACTTCTGGCTGCTTGTGTTAGAAGTCTGCGAAAATGGAAACCTCAAAACAAACACTTTAGTGTTTGAGGAGTCATTTCATGATGTGTGTGTCTGTTTTCCAGGTACCTGATAATGCCGTGATGGCCCTGGTTCCCAAGCAGGTCACAGCTTACAACTCGGTAAATAACTCCACAGTGTCCAGAACGTCGGCAAGTAAATATGGTGAGAATCCATCGCTGTATATGTTTATGTTTTATTTTTAAATGCATAACATGTGATGGCTTGGATCAAAACATCTTTATGTCCAATTCAATGTCCAGAAAAAATTGTCTCAACTAAATAAACTGTTTGTGTCTGTAACTTGACAAAATGTGCAAAGGTTTAAGAAGAAGTGCATCATATATCCACACGTATCCTCCAGGGGGTAAGCGTGTGTTTGTCAGAGCAAGGAAGACGAGCCGCGTATGAGAGTAGTTGAAAGGATTTCTAAAATATGAAGAGACCAAATAGACCTTTTCCTTTGACTTGTTCAGGCCTCTTGAGACATAGAGGAGTGTCCTCTCATCCCTCCATGTGCCAGTGTTTCCTCCGCCTGCCCGTCTGCTCCACGTCTCCTTGAGCCTGCCGAACCACCAAGTTAGATGCTGATCAAAGGGCTGGATTTACTGGTCACAAACACTTCAGGCACTTCAAATGCAACGCCACAATATTAGCATTGCCTCATTTCCATACGGTCCAAGCCTCACCTCCCTACTACCTAATGACACCAGATAGGACATGAGTGCTCCGACACACCAGAGAGGAAGGAAGCTGGTGATGTTTCCTTCTACTATTTTAATGGGACTGACTCGAAATATAAATGTAATGCATGACTGTGTGGAGTGACTTTGAACTCCTCCTGAGGACAATTGGCGAATAACAAACATGGAGACGAGGCGGCGAGCGCAGAGGAGGAACCTTTAGGTACAAGTTTCAACATGACTTCTTTTCTTACTCTTTACATAATGGCCTGTTCTGCTTTGGCACAGCATTGTCTAGAAACCACACTTGTGTTAAATCCTGAAGGCCACAGTTCTGACCTGTGTTGCCCTAAGGCACTAATGGATTGATGCAGCAGAGTGAAGTTAGTTGTCTCCCCACGAAAAAAACAGCAATTAGCTGACGCTCACTGAAGTGTCCCATAAGAGACAGAAACATTTTCAATTGATCATTCATTCAGTTTCAGTAATCGATACCAAATACTCTCTCCCCATATCCATCTTTTTTTTAAACTCTCTCCTTCATACTCTGCTTGCTCTTTCTTCTCTGGACAGATTGATTTCTGGCACTGTGAAAATCACCTTTTTTTTTTTTCTTTAACACTTCTCCCCACAGGCCGCACCCACTGATCAATTTCTTTTCACACTGTGTAAACATTCATTGAGCCATGTGTTTGGAAATGTCATCGCCACTCCGACCGCTGGGTGGGCCATACATATTTCATCTCGTCTGACACCCGTTCGATTTTCTGTCAGCTGCCGATATAATGTCTTGTCAACTGAAGGAGATGCTGTGAAAAATTAACCATGCAGACTTTCTGAAAGTTTCAAAGGCGAGAAGGCAGACGTGTGAAACGAAGGCCTTGAGCCAAAACCCTGACCGTCATGACGTTTATGTTCCAGCTGCTTATTTTAGTCTATTTTCCAGCTATTTCGTTTTCATTCTTGTAATTGGAAAAAAAAAATTATTGAAGTCTTTGGGTAGAATCTGGACGAATATATAAACTTACTCCTTCTGTACATTCATGTAAATCAGAATAAATAGAAAGAAAACAGCAATGGTCTTTGACCTTGTGATTCCCAGCAGCATGAAGTAAACATTTTTCTCCACAGAGAACATGATTAAATACACCGGTAGCCCAGACAGCATGCGCTCCCGCACTCCTATGATCACTCCTGACCTGGAGAGTGGGGTGAAGGTCTGGCATCTGGTGAAGAACCACGAACACGGGGACCAGAAAGAAGGCGACCGTGGCAGCAAGATGGTCTCTGAGATCTACCTGACACGACTTCTGGCGACGAAGGTAAGAGAAACCGGCTGAAGAAAAAAAAAATCCCCTTTAATTGTTGATTTTTATCGACACATATTCTGAGCCTAGTGTGGCATCGTTTAGTGTCTTGAAACAGTCGAGCAAGCGAAAGCGTAACCGGTCACTATAACCTTTATGTGGTGTTACGACGACTCAGAAAAGCCTCACTTTATTAAAATATTCATGATTACTCGGGATGAATCATCTCCGTGGAAAATATTATTCAAATGTATTCTCTATCCCCTCAGGTGAGAGAGGGAAAATAGATATTTCTGTTTATTTGCTTCTTTCATTACCGTTCCACAGAATGCAGCATATCAAAAAGTCTAGAGAAGAGGAAAAAGCTGTGGATGTTCCAAAAATGATATGGCCAAACAGAACTGGTGATAAAAAAATGAGACACTTTGAATGGGCCCTGGGACAATAGCTGATAATATGGGAAAGAAAATAGTTAATTTGGTTTAGAGGGAAGTGTGACTTTGATCCTAGAGCTGAATGTAAATCACAATCTGCTCTTAAATCACCTTTTTTTTTTCTTTTTCATTTGACTAACATTATTAGAAAGATGGATCCAGACAAACTGAGGCAGTAAAAAGAAAAGGGTGGCTTCGCTCTGGAAATGTTCAGGCTGACATTCCTTCAATCAGAACAATTTCACATTGTTTTTTTATTTTTTGAAGTGGTTTGCAACTTTCGCCAGCCACAACGTATGTCAACTCTGTGTATTTATAATGGCGCCAATTCACAACATGTCATCTCAGATCACTTTATGAAAAAAAAAAAGTACAATATTTTCCTACTGTGCTTCCAAATTATTTATGTCGTGTCACTCTGTCTGTCACGGTTTGGTATTATTCTGCGTCAAAATGTTTAAAGCTTGTGCGAAAGAGACTCAGTCATCACAACAAGGCTTCTCAGGAGCTACTTCCTTTCTTACTTTGAGAGTTTCAAGCACAGACACCAGGTGTCAAATTTAAACCTCTCCCCTTAACCGGCGCTCATGATAATAAAGCTAAACTTATCGAAACCGATAAAGTCAGGCTGACACAGAAGTAGACAGACTTCACTTTGACGAGGTAAGAAGAAAAAAGGAGAATATGTTTAAATGTAGTACACATGTTCTCTGGGGGGAATAGCTACCATAGCTACCATGCAGCTGTGTTGGCAGAATCAGGTATTCAATTAACCGGGTAGGAGCTGTGAAACAGTGACTGTAACAGAGCATAATAACCAGCATATGAGAGAAACTAATAAACAAACTGGCGATTGGAGACTAAAAGGAATCCAGAGAGCAGCAGCAGCAGCAGCTGCTGTCACCATGACACATCCTGTACAGCCATCCACACACCTTCACACATGCAGTCATGTCGGCTCACAGCTTCAGCGAGTCGCTTTGTTCCCCTGCTGTTATCCCAGTCTGAGGTGCAGAGAAAGAGAAGCTTCTGGCTGTTGACGGAACATCGTCTTTAAAAATGGATTGTTTTTGTGAAATAACCAGTCTATGTTGGCTGGCCATCTTTCTTGGTGAGAAATGATTAGGCAGACAGGCGGTGTAATTGACTGCGTTTGCCTCTTGCCTTGCCAGTAAATACCTCTCCCTGGCAACATGGCTCATGCCTCTCGTATCGGCTCCACCACCGAGGCTTTGGAGTGAGAGGGGGGGGGGGCAGGGGGTGCAGCAGGTGTTTTATTCAGTGGCACGGGGAAAGGCTGCGCTCTCTCACTTTCACACAGGTGAGTGGTGGGGCTCGTCTTCCCTACAGCGTTCTGATTGTTTGCTTTCCTTGCATTTCATTGTTGAACGACATCAAAACATCCAGATGACACGTTGTGTTTAGAGTGCAGTCTAATAACAGGGTGGATGGCTGTGCGGGGGGGGGGGGTCTTGGCAGTAACCAGCTCCACAGAACCCTGTGACGACGACGGCGTCGATACCAGAGCAGCAGATAGACGCTGATGGACAGTGTTACAGGTTGAGCTCTTGTTCCCACAAGGTTCCAAAGCAGCTTGGAAAACGCTGGACTTTAATTGAAGCATTTTCCAACTCCCTAAAGAATTAGAAAGAGAAAAAAATCAGGCATGTAAAACATTTGTAGTCAGACTTAATACTACTAATTAAGTCCGACTACAAAGTGTCTCTTCTTTGTGTGCTTAAATGAAAAACACTCAGAAAGTTGAGTGTTTTTCCTTCTTTCCTTTCCTCTTTTTTCCTGTGTATCTTACCTTTTACTATTTCCTTGGAGTTTCCCACCTTTCCCTCTGTCTCCTGCCTTCCTTTTTCTACTTTTTTCTCGTCTTCCTTTTCCTTATTCCCTCCTTGTTGTGCTTTCTGTGTCCATATCCCTGATCAAACTCCTGAATGAGCTGCAGATATCGTTTTTTTTAACCTGTGTGTGTGTGTGTGTATATATATATATATATATATATATAGACTCCATTACAATAGCTTTTTTTTAAAAAAAACTTTATTCTTGCATTTTATGCGATGATAGTAAGTTGCTTTGTGACATACTTCGGTTGGATTCTTTGAAGGAACATTTGAATCCATGATGACTGGAGTTTTTTTTTTTTACTTCCTTTGTGATCCTTAACCACAGAACAAACAAATAATCAGTTTTGAAGACGTCTGTCCTTTAACCTTATTGGTCAAGTGCTACTATAAAGTTGTAGGTCAGATATTTCAGGCAAGAAATATATACATTTGAATAAAAGTGGCCTGAGAACACATGAGTAATCCTGCATGTGATCTTTGTTTACTCAGGTTTGTAATGAACAAATATCAGAGTATCTGCTATTCAATCTGTCAGTCAGGTGGTTATGATCAACTGTAAGACCTAGTAAAACCAAACGGAGGTTTTTGATTAATTTCTTTAGTGATTAAAAACCTTTGATGGTGTAGCCTGATGCTGTGATGTGAGAAAAAACTTTACTGGCTTTTACAATAAATGGTTTAGGTTGTTTTTTTATATAAAAAAGGAGTATATTTTCTGATAGATAGATTGGTTATTTACCTGTGATTTACTAATGCTTTCAAAGTTGATTTTTCTTAAGCTTTTAGGTCTTCAGAAAAATTACTTGAAAGAAAAAAAACATCTGCGATCTCCAATGTTTTAGGTGCAACACAGCTAAGGAATCCTGCCACACACATTAGGTTTTCCCTTGCCAGTCAGAAACGTGTTGGCCTAATGAAGATGTGCATGATCTCATCTTCAGAGAAATCGTAAGCCGTTGGGAATTCTGGCTGCATTAAAATTATAGCCGCAATTGTTGGACTAACAGGATTCCCTCCTCCGACTCTGTTTTACATCTCTTGACTTTCATTTGGTCATCTGCTTCTCCCAAATTGGATTTTTATTTGCCTGCGCCTGTACACTCCTCATCTGTCACACTCGATGGCCTCGTTTTCTGATAGGAAACCTTCCGTGCTTCCACTTTCTCCCCTGCATCCCATCAAATTGTTCTTTACAAGAGGATTAGATTCTTTCACTCTGTGTGTCTCTCCTCTCATCTCCTCCTCCTCCTTAAAGTCGCCAACATTAAATCAAATTAGGGTCAATGGTGCAGTGTGGGAGCTAATCCGGCAGCACAAAGAGGCTTAGGAGAAGCACCTCCTGTTCCCAGATATTATTAAAAGTCAGCTGTGAAATAACAATTTCTTCCATCAAAGCTGCGAGCAGATTTAGGGGTCGGGTCCGCAAGATATGAGAGTCGCATACACAAACATCGGAATGAAGGGACTACAGGAAAATGCATGGCACAACTCAGAATATGATTGGAAAAAATATTAAGTTATAGTAACATCTCATTGGACATTAGAGTCTACTGTACCTTATTAAGTATTCATAAACTTCTATAAACCTGAGCATGACTGTGAATACATGGTTTTAACGAAGAACGTCTCTGCTTGGAACTGTGCACGTCTGAAGCTATGAACACCACATGACACACGTGTGCGTCTGTCTCTCTGACCCGCAGGGGACACTACAGAAGTTTGTCGACGACCTGTTTGAAACCATCTTCAGCACGGCCCACCGGGGCAGCGCCCTGCCGCTGGCCATCAAATACATGTTTGACTTCCTGGACGAGCAGGCGGACAAACACAGCATCCACGACCCGCATGTGCGACACACATGGAAGAGCAACTGGTGAGTTCAAATCGAATCGCCGATATTTACTACTTATGAACACAAAGTTGCTGACGCGTCGGGGTGTGGTTTCTTTGATAGAAAGTTATTTGCTCAGTTGTGCTGCAGTCTGGCTTCTTTCAAGGCCTCTTGTACATTTTGGCACATATACCATAGCAGAGTGTTGTCACTGCCAAGTTCCTCCATGTGCTTCTTCTCCTCCTAATACCCATTAGCCACAGGGGTGTGTAATCTTCGTTAAAGCCATTCACAAGAGGCTAATCCAATTGGCTGCCAAGACTCTCCATTATCATCATGGGTTACTGGGCCAAAATGACGCTCATCACTGTGGAAATCTCCATAGTGACAAATGTGCACTTCCAGGTGCATGAGTACACCTCTAAATTAATATCCGCTTATTAATTTAGGCCACGTTGACCTCTGTGAAACCACTTTATGAAGCCTGGTTGAAGCTAAATAACCAGCTGCAAACTAGAACGGGAGCCGAAGAGAAATGAAAAGGTGATGAAGAGGAAGTGGATGCAATGGGAGTTAAATACACTAATAACTCCTTAGCCTTTTGGCCTCTGTCAAGATCCCAGCATGCATAGCACAGAGTGAGGCTCAGAAGGACAATTCAAGATGGAAAGAGGAAGCGTTTGCTTTTCATTTTAATTTTGGTATTTCTAGTATCATGTCACAGGAAAGTTTGGAGTTTTTAAGTATTTTCTGGCAGCAGAACAGGTTTGGTAGTATTATTTTCTTAATGGCCTTTATCTACCATAAATGACCAGTAGTCTATCATGGGGAACTGTCACAAACTGCTGCGACTGAGCCGGTTGTAGCTGTAGTAGTATGCGTGAATATGCATAAGTTTAAGCTGGAATATTAGCTGTGACAAAAGACCAAGAGTAGAGAATAATGATGCAAGCATCTCCTCCAAGCTGAGCCCCCATCCCATTAAGTCCCCCATTCTCATTGTCATCATACACACCATTAACCTCAGCTGCAGCGAAAGCTTCTGCACCCCAATGCAACCCCCCAAAGTCCCATTTACCCCCCCAACCCCCCAACCCCCGCCCCGCCAAGTATCACAGTATAGCCCTGCCCTTAAATTATTCCCCCGCCTACCATTTGGCTCCTATGTCATTTTCATGTGGTTCTTAATGGTGTTACTATAACACTAGGTTTCAAATAACATGGTCTGCACTGAAAAATCTGAATGTTTCTTCAGTTTGTTCTGCAAGCTGTCAAAGCGAAATCCGTTCCGTCCCTCTGAAACCAACTTGCATACCTTTAATTTCTGCAGAAGCTTTAAATAACATAAATGCTCAGTGGTTTTCTTCTGCATTGTGTTGAGTTCAGCTGTGGGTTTTTTTTTTCCAATAAGTCTCTACATAGTGGAATCACTGGCTCTAGGAGCCTCTCCAGATGGTATCCTTTGGATTAATGGCAGCGTGTCGGCGCCTGCTCACGTCTTCTCTCTTCTGTTTTTTTGCCTGCCTGTCGATTGCCACAGTGTGTTTTTCGTGTAGAGGAGATAGAAGGAAATTTAATTACTGTGCAGAACTGTCACATAGATGTGGATCATCTGTCCTCAGTGCTACTGCAGCACCTCCCTACTCAGACTATAAACAGCCCTGTTAGGATAGAGATACAGATTAGTGCATGTTCTAGTCATAATTAATGTGCCATTCTCGTCAAAATTTGCATATTGGCTTATTGAAGTCCTTTCTGGAGCAAAGCCCACTAGATTGTGTTTATAAAGCTCGTCACTTTCCTGGCTGCATTGTAATGCCTCCAGTGTCACATATCCAACCATTTGCTTGTTGATGGTAATTACCCTCACTATTGATGCACTTCGAGCAAATTTAAATGATTCTATAAAGAAACTGGGTTTTAAACTTTCTGTGAGTATGTATGTTTACCTGGGTGTTTTAACAACACATTTGGACTATTTAGTGTAGAATTATCATGCAACTTATACCCATGTTACATTAACAAGTATATTACCTCAATAAAGAGCCTGAATGAATGTAACTTACACAATTAGCTCATATTTATTGCAGTCCTAGGAGTTCTCTGTGATATAGATGTTACAATACATGTACTTAAATGCAACACTGTGATTTTGTTGCTGATTATATAAAAAAGGATTCTGAGCATCAGTAGTTTCTTTAAACTGATGAAAAGTTAGACTTCCCATTAAACCAAATAAGGCAACTTTGCCGAAAAGGCCCCATTAGCTGGCCTTTGTAGTCATGAATCAGTAGAAAAGGGTCTTTCTTTTTTTTTCTCCATGGTTTCATGCACCACCCAGTATAATTCCTCCTGGATAAGCGATGCCCTTGATCTTGGCAGATGATATTTACCCCTAATCCCCGACCAAAACTCCTGATCAAAAAACATCATGCATATACACAGCATGAGCCAGCTAACAAATTTACACGCTCTGCTAATTTTTAGTGGGTGATGCACAAGAATTATGATGGAAATTAAAAAAAAAGACAAAATAACAAAATTCGCATGGGGGGACTTCATCATTGTGGCAACCACTGCCCTATTGAAAGAGCAGATTGCCAATGATCACTGCAGAACAGCAGTGTTGTTAATATCCCTTTGATCCCTGCACCTAATCCCACTAAATTCTTTGCTTAGATTAATTTTCAGCCATAATACAGAGATCTTTTCCAATACCAAATCCTCTTTTGTTAGAATGTACATCTGAATTGCTTTTGGGCCAAAATACGTACTTATCACTAGTGTTCTGCTGGTATTTTAAATGATTTCCTTTTTTTTAAAGGTTATTTTCCCCTTATCCCTTATTATTGTGCCACTGAAACACTTGTATTTTATAGAATACGCTGTCTATCCTGATTGATTTTTTTCCCTCATATCACCTAAAAAGCTTATAACTAGAATAGTAAAGCTACAGTGATCCACACAGCTCTTTGTTAATACCACCTGAGCTTCTTTCACAGCAGCCCCCAGATAAAGCTGGCCCTGTATCTATTTATTTTGGCAGAAACAAGCTCGGCAAATAAAAAAGACTTGTATATTTTTATCATTCTGGACAGGCACAAAAATAGGACCCACTTGCACAAATAAGCCAATATGAATTGTGTCACAGTGCGGCCTCAAGTGAAGACTGCTGGACACTGTTTGAGAAAATGAGGACTGGCCACCACCTGGTTTTAAAGATAAAGCCTTTATTGAATTAGGAACATACAGGAACAGCAACTTTGCAACATGATTGAATCTTCACCCCCTCTGGCAAATAATATGTTCATGCCTATCGACTGGCTCACTGTGGTAAATTTCAAAATGACATTTAGACTTAATCTTAAAGCATTTCAGTGTTGCTTTGTTTTCTGTGTTTGAATAGCTAGATTAACATAATGTCACTTACATGGAGAGACTTTATGGTTTTCTAAAATTAAGGAATATGTGGAAAAAACAACTGTAAAAAACAGGAGTTTGATTTTTCTTTGTCCATGTTTAATTGGTGATGCACTACAGTAATATAAATGTCAAAGCCTTATTTTGAGGCTACAGTCTGATGGTAGAGATAAAACTACATGTGTTAGATGGAACAGAAGTCAAAATACTGATGTGTTTAAAGATGAGCTGCAGTCAAAACAAATGTTGCGATTAAGCTAAAAAATGTCCTACTTTTAGGAGAGGGATGGTTACAAGCAATTTTTGTCAAAAAGTGCTTTTAAAAACAAAAGAAAATGAAAACGATCTCTTATGCGCTATAATATCTAAAAAATTGTATGTAAGCTAAGACTCCTCCATTAATCCACTTTGTAAAAATGGTGTACAGTAATAATAGCTCACCACTCAACTCTTTTGCTCACCCTTTTTCAGCCTACCTCTGCGCTTCTGGGTGAATGTGATCAAGAACCCCCAGTTCGTGTTTGACATCCACAAGAGCAGCATCACAGATGCCTGTTTGTCCGTGGTGGCCCAGACCTTCATGGACTCCTGCTCCACCTCAGAACACCGCCTTGGGAAAGACTCACCATCCAACAAGCTGCTTTATGCCAAGGACATCCCCAGCTACAAGAGCTGGGTGGAGAGGTGAGCACTTAGAGGATGGATGGAAGGAGAGAGAACCTGCATTAGCTATGTGGCTGTAGCACTGATCTATGAGCTGTGAAACCCCATCCAAATTACAACAGTGAGGATGGATGGCGGCGCCGTGGGCAAGAGAGCTGCAGCACAGGGAAAGTCAGTTGGTCGGGACGGTGCAGAAGCACATTTGAGGGGAAAAGAGAGCAGAATGTGGTCATGTTAAAATTGAGGCTTCACATTCGTTATTCTTTATCACCAATTAAATCCTGAATAAAAGATAAGACTGTGAATTGGTTTGCAGTATCTAATAGCTAGATAGACCCTAAATCTGAACAATAACCAAAAAGTTGCATTTTAAGCCACTGAGGATCTTCAAGTTAAAGGCTAAATACGTTTTCTTTGCATTAACACTGATCGGGGTGTAAATGCTTTGTTTAGGCCGTCTAACATTAACATTCTGACTTGAGCAATTTTGAACTATTTTAAAGGCTCACATGTCAGCTGTCAATTTCTACCTCACGTCTGCATTAATTATAGTTTTTCAGAGTTACACCAGCAATGATTCTTTTCAAGCCACAATTTACATGCAGCTGACTTTAAAGTTTACATTTTGTGACACAGCCTTTCATATCATATAATTGTTGTAGATTACACTTTTTAGTCCACCGAAGGGCATTTTCATGTCAAGCGGTTTAAAAAGCTTTACTAATGAGAGGATATTTGGAGGAAATGTGAATGTAGAACAGACATTTGTGAGAAAATAGGCAAATAGTCGACTTCCAGGCTAGATGAAAACGCTGAAACAAACACACAATGCTCTGCTAGGAGCTTCACCATTACTGCCTCCAACACTGAGCAGGTGTTGATGTGAGCAAGACCTCTGTGACCAACACTCCACCTGGCTTTTCCTTTTGTCAGTTTGGTGCAGATACTCTCTCTCACACACACACACACTCCTAAAATTATTTAGCTATCCAGCAGGCCTGTCCTCAAGTGGCTGCAGCTACAGGAATGTAATATGTTAATAAGCCATTTTAATTAACATAGCTGATATGGGAAACACAGCTGTTGCTGACACTGACTGATTGCCTTTAACTTAATGGACCATGTGTGCATGTCTACTGTTGTGGTGCTGAAATCTGAGGCAGAGCAGCCGTCCTCAGTCACATTACTACAAAACACACATGTGGTTTCTATAAAATACCTTTTCCTTTAAAAAAAAAATAAATCCTTGTAAGTTGTACATAAAGTGTTGCTACCTTCTTGTCTCTCGACAGGTACTACTCAGACATTAGCAAGATGCCAGCAATCAGTGACCAGGACATGAATGCCTACTTGGCAGAACAGTCACGGATGCACATGAATGAGTTCAACACCATGAGTTCTCTCAGTGAGATTTACTCGTACGTGGGAAAGTACACTGAGGAGGTAAGTAATACCGTTACATTTCTGAAGAACGCTCTTTTTCCAGAAATGAAACATACATTGAGTAGATTTTACAACAGAGCCAAATATGTCAATCCTTTATTGTAGTGTTGGTGACTAAATATTGCATAAGAATAATTTAAAGAAATTACATCAGCAAAGTATGTTAATTACTATTCCGTCAATACTTTGTTGGGCCTCCTTTGCTACACAAGTCCACTATAGTCTCATCTCCCTTCCTTCTGGGATTTACACCATTGAGATAAATCTGAAATAAATGAGAAAATAGGGATCAAAAACATTTAACATTTCAATGATAAGTATTGTTTCTAAACTGCTTACACTTAAATGGTCTGAAGTAAAACTGTTTTGCTGTCTAAAGCCTAAAGGTTGCAAAAGAGTGATTCTCAAGGACAGGTGTTGGAGGCCAAACAGATTGTGTTAGATCACTGGTTCTTAACCTGTGTTTGATCAAACCCCAGGGGTTCAGCGGAGCCTCTGCCATGGAGGTAAAAATCCACTTGTGTAAAGTCATGATGACGCAGCGCTTTGCCATCATTTGCTGCAGATGATCACTGATTGAAGGAGCTCCACTCTCCGCATGGATTGGAAGTTGTGTCTTTATTTACTTCTGCAAAGCTCACAGGTTTTTTTTTTTACCAGATCATGGGGTGACCAAAGTGGTCACCCCATGATCACTAAGAAAACTTAGTGATCATGGGGTGACCCAACTAGCCTAGTTGAGTCACCCCATGATCACCAAGTCGTCTTAGTGATCATGGGGTGACCCAACTTGGTCACCCCATGATCACTAAGTAGACTTAAGTCTTAAGGGGTGACGCAAGTAATCTAGTTGGGTCCCCCCATGATCACCAAGAAGACCTAGTGATCATGGGGTGACCCAACTAAACTAGTTGGGTCAACTAGACTCTAGTTGGGTCACCCCATGATCACTAAGAAGACGTAAGAAGACTTAGTGATCATGGGGTGACCAAGTTGGGTAATTTAATGATAACTAAGAAGACTTAGTGATCATGGGGTGACCCAACGAGACTAGTTGGGTCATTACATGTTGGGTCAACTAGACTAGTTGGGTCATCCCATGATCACTAAGAACACTTGGTGATCATGGGGTGACCCAACTAGACTAGTTGGGTCACCTCATGATCCAACCCAACTAGACTAGTTGACCCAACTAGACTAGACCCAACTAGACTAGTTGGGTCACCTCATGATCACCAAGTCTTCTTAAGTCACCTCTAGTTGGGTCACCTCATGATCACTAAGAAGACTTAAGTCTTAAGGGGTGACCCAACTAGGCCTTCTTAAGTCTTCTTAGAGATCATGGGGTGATCCAAATAGAGTATAGTTGACCCAACATGAGATGACCGAACTAGTCTAGTTGGGTCACCCCATGATCACTAAGAAGACTTGAGAGGACTTAGTGATCATGGCGTGACCCAACTAGAGTCTAATTGCACTTTGTGTGGCACTTTATAAATACTTTTTTGTTGTTGAAAATTTAAAATTTCAAATATAGTCAGTGTTTTTCTTAAGTCTTCTTAGTGATCATGGGGTGACCCAACTAGTCTAGTTGGGTCATCGCATGTTGGATCACCCCATGATCACTAAGAAGACTTAAGATGAACATTGACTATTTTTGAAATTTGAAATTTAAAAAAGGTCAAAAATATATTTATAAAGTGCCACTGAGGAACTGACAATAAATACAACATATTGTGACTGGAACTGTAAGAAGCCTGTGTGATTTTCTCTGACCTCAGTGTGTCGAGGTGAGAGGCTCCGTGGGCGACGCGATCCGATCCTCCCCGGTCTCTCCTGCTCTCCGCACACCAGCTGCCTTTTTTTTTTGTCTGGCTCCTCGATTAACAGCTTATCTGTTTTGCACTCGCATTGGAGATGGTAGCTAGCTGCATATGGAAAAACTCCCAATTTCTTCAGGCACTCTTTCTGTATTGGTGTAGTTGTCCTCAGTGGTGACAGGTGGCGGCCTTCTCCAAGCCTCAAAGAAAAAGAAACAAAATTCTGTCAGACTTAAGTCTTCTTAAGTTTTCTTAGTGATCATGGGGTGACCCAACTAGAGTCTAGTTGGGTCACCCCATGATCACTAAGTCTTCTTAAAAGGTAGAGTCTCTGAGAACAGTTCTTCAAAATATAGTCAGTGTTTTCAGGAAAGTTGAGCTGACTGTCCAGGAACGACCCATGGATTTAAAAATTGCCACAGTTTCAACAAGTTGGCCTTCAAGAGAAACTGGCACCACTTTAAGGTTGTTTTAGATAATTTATTTAACTCTACATTCTTAAGAGAATAAAAAATGTATAATAAATAATAAAGACTTTGCAGTGTTCTGATTTAGCAATGCAATCATATTAGTTGTGTTACCACCCTCACGCCACTAGAGGCAGTAGTTAAGAACCAGTGATCTAAGGGAATCTGTACTTGTATACATAATTTTGGTGCAGTCCAAACACCCATAGTTCAATAGTACTACTCAGCTGTATTACTAAAGTAACTAGAAGTTAATATTGAGAAGGTATCCCTTTACATACTGTAATTAACGATTTTTATTGTTATGCCATATAGCTTATTAATAAATATTCCACGTTTGCCTCCCTGTCCTGCAAACAGATTGTGTGTTCGCTGGAGCAGGATGACGCAGCCAGGAAACAGAGACTGGCCTTCAAGCTGGAGCAGGTGGTGGCCTTCATGAGTCTGGAGAGCTGAGGACCGCACTTCCCAGGGTGCACTGGGAAGAGACCCCGTCAGAAACCGAGCTGTGCCTGAGCGAAGACCTGTCCCCATGTTTTTTTTTTTTTCTCCCCCCACCATCATCTGACTTCCACCCTCGGCTTTTCAGAGATTACTTCTTCCTCAACCTTTTTTCTGCTTCCCTCATCAACACAGCTGCATAGACTAGTTTACCTGAATATTCGCGAGGGGTGGTGAGCGGCTGAGGTCAGCGTCTCCTGCAGTGCAATGTGGGACGTCCCTCAGGTTCATCACACGGGGGGAGCTTCTTTGGGGGGGCTACTTGAGAGCCGGCCATATTGGCATCCTCCCCCTGCTGGATTAAAAGAAGACAAAAAAAAATGTATGTTGCCTTCAAGAATTTACACTGATAGTAAATCTTTGGAAACTACCAACGTGGGGGTGTCCATATGTTGGAACTTTTAAAAATAGGATAGTTAAGATAAAAATCATCTAGAGTTCTGTTTAACGTAGTTCTAGATTCGACATGCGGCATCAAGCGGAAACATCAAGAGCGACGACTGCAAGCCAAATGAACACCTCTGGAGAAAATTAATGCAAGAATGGGTTTGCCAAGTTTACACTGTACCTTCAAGCAAAGCATACATATCCGTGAAATCTGGGTCAAATCCAGGCAAACCTAGAATGTTTTTGTGTTCTTTAAATGTAGCTCGGGTTGTATCTAAGGACAAGACTGATGGGGTGTGTGGAGGGAATATCGCTCCCTGAACTTTTCCTCCCTGAAACAAAGCAAAGCATCCTCAGCCTTTAGCTTGTTGTACCTTTCACACCTTTTTACCTGCCTAGCGTACTTTCAAGAAATAAAAAAAAAAATACATAAAAAAAGCTCATGATTTCTGCTTCCATGGCTACTGCAAATTAAAGCTATTAGATCAAATACTAGAGCCCCACCCAAGTTGGATCCTCTGATTAAAAAGCACACAACCAACTCTGGAAGACAAACACCAGGAGCAGCCTCTTCCAACGGTCTATCAAAGCACACACAAAAATACACAAGAGGAAAAAATAAATAAATCAGCAGCTGCCCAGACATCCACAACAACCCTAAGGAGCTAAAGGGAGAAGCTGACTGAGATGCACGGGATAAGAATGACTGAACACAGTGTAGCCAGAGATGGCTGACTGCTACCTGAAGGGGCTTTGTTGTCTGAGTAGCACGTCTTTTCGAGGATGTTATTATTTAAGACTTTCATGTGGGGAGGGGGGGAAATGAAACGAGATGGACTTTGCTGGTCAGCCAAAAACCAAAGGAGCTTGAAATTTTCAACAAAAAACGGTCAAAAATGTATTTATAAAGTGCCACTGAGGAACTGACAAAAAAAACATAACATATTGTGACTGGAACTGTAAGAAGCCTGTGTGATTTTCTCTGACCTCAGTGTGTCGAGGTGAGAGGCTCCGTGGGCGACGCGATCCGATCCTCCCCGGTCTCTCCTGCTCTCGGCACACCAGCTGCCCTTTTTTTTTTTGTCTGGCTCCTCAATTAACAGCTTATCTGTTTTGCACTCGCATTGGAGATGGTAGCTAGCTGCATATGGCAAAACTCCAATTTCTTGAGGCACTCTTTCTGTATTAGTGTAGTTGTCCTCAGTGGTGACAGGGGGCGGCCTTCTCCAAGCCTCAAAGAAAAAGAAACAAAATTCTGTCAGCATCACAGACGTGAAGAGTAATTATGACTTGTCGGACGTACGCCGGCACCTCGGGAGTGAAAGAGTGACTGAAAGTGACGATGGAGGCGCCCTCCGTAACTTTTGACCTCTGCCCTTTCTTTTGCCTTGACAACGTGCCCCATGTGGTGATGTGAATGTGTGAAGACCGCCCTAGGTCCACCTTGGGTCCTTTATTGGCTTTTTAAGCGCATGTAAAACGTAAACCATTTAAGAAACTTATTTTAAAGAAAAAAAGTGAAAAACAAGAAAACTAAGCCTTGCAATGATGATGTGGATGTGTTCTTTATTCTTTCTTTTGCTTGGAAGAACCGAGATGGGGAAAAAAGTGGACTGTTCATATAAGAAAAACTGTTGTTTAAGGTGGAACCTTTATCACGTTTGGCCTCCTGCAGAGTTTCACACACACAGTTTTGGTGAAGTGGTAGTTGCTAAATATTACAGATATTTACCTTTGCATGTTGACCTATTTGGATGGTATGAAATGGAAATGCCTTGCTCAAACATATTCATATACTCCTGCAACTACTTGGGAGATTTAGGTCTACCATGTCCTTCGTTCCAGGCCCTCAGTGCCTCCTGTGTGGTTCGGATTTTGGGTGAGAAAACGTACAAACCCTCCAGTTGATTATTTTACCACCCATCTGTTGAGCCTGGACAGAAAGGAAACGTTTCAAGAGCACAAAAGAAAGTCACTGATGAAATATATTTTGGCTAGAGTTGCCCCAAGTTTTCCAATTTCTGATCTCAGGTTTTTGTAAAACTTGAACGGTCATCAAATACTTGTGTTGGAAGTATAGTAAACGTTGCTCACTAGACCCCAAACCTTTTGAAATCCAATAAAAATACCATGTTGACATCTCCAGCTGTAGATCATCTTTTCTTAGCGATAAGCGGTTCAGCATCACCATTTCAAAAAGGCTGAGTTTAATCTTTACACAAAATAAACAATAATTTTACCTCAGAGTTACAACAATGAAAATCCAACATGTTCTATGACTAAATGAGGCTGAAAGTTCAAAATCAGAAACTTTGCTATAATGCATTCAGCCGTTCTGGAATCTACAGAAGCTGGATCTGGTTCAATCCACCATCTCATGGTGTACAGCTCATTTCAAGCTCTAAAATTTGACATGACTACAAAAGTAAAAAAAAAATAAAATGAGGAAGCAAAAACCACCAGCAGCCTGAACAAACAGCCAGTATGTCTCCACAGAATACAACTTCTTTCTAAATAATGTCTGTTTATTTATGCTTCCTCTGACTTAAAAACACTAAAAATAGCTAATTTTAAGACTTATTCCTTCAGTAATTGCTTCCACATTGAAGAGTGCTGTTGGCACAACATGCTACCGCTTAGGGTATGAATATTCACTGATCAGGGAAAAAATATAGACATATAAAACTAATTGTTCACCTTTTTCTTATGAGGAGATTCCTTGCCTGTTGAAATTTAGAGAGGTACGCTTAGACTACATATCAAAGATTTCCTCAATTTTAAGAAACAGCAAACTGAAACTTTCAATAAAAACTCTTTACATATACCATGTCTAAAACACAGAAACAATGAAAAGCACAAGCCGAGAGTCCTTGGATGTCATTGTCAAACTCCCTCCTCAGTGCTACTTCCCAGCTTTCCTTTCTTCCTGGCTCAACATTTACCCTCCAACAAAGGTTGCCTGCTTGTAGCCTCCCTGTGCTACCAACAGCACAGATAAAGTTTCCACCTTCAAACATTTTGTAGGAATTTAAAATGTCCTCCTAGCTCAGTGTTATCGCAGGTGTTACACAAACATGGTAGAAAAGACTTTTACTAGATCATATCTGAAAGATAAAGAGTATCTTATTGAGAGATAAAAACAAAACCTGGGGGATTATAAGGCGAGCTTCTCTAACTTTGTTATAATTAATTGTATACCTGTGTATGTAAATATAATGCATTCCTATTTTGCAGTCAAGAACAAAATACTATTTGTAATATAGAATAAACTTTATTATGAAACAAACGGCTGACTAGTTTTTGCTCATTGACTCATTTTATACAATGTTTCAGTTTAATGGATTCAGCATTATTTTGCAATCTATAAACATTCGTTCAACTGGACAGTTTCTAGAAGCAGTAAAAACCATAATGGAATAGATAATTTTGCATAATTGAATTTATAGCTACAATTCAATTTAGCTGTTTCTTCCTAAAGAAAGGTGCTGAATATCTAAGAAAGCAGCCTACCTTTGGTGCGTGTTCACAATCCACATGTCTGATCAGATGGTGGCTCATGGCATTTCTGGAGATCGTAAGGTTGCTGATGTAACACTCCTGTAAAGCACAAAAAAATACAAATAAAAAATTGAAACCTTCCACCAGACCACAACCCAAAGGTGTCAGCATAAGAATCTATGGAGCTGTTTCTGTTTTTTCTTGGCTTGAAATGATGGTCTACTATACAAACCTTCAATACAAATGACAATTCATATCAGCTCACATTTGTTTTCTGCCCCTTTGACTTGTGTTCAGCACAGCTGAGATCATCTCAGATCTACATCTTTTTATAAATACTGTTGACTATGTGGACGCTATAAATGTACTGCCCTGTAATAATAGTATAAGTAGGTAAAACTAGTTTTAGAATATGCACTTAGACAATTGATAGTTTGACCAAAGATCACCATATGCAGGGATTATAATGAACCTCCTTAGGTGTTGTATAATGCACACAATGTATAGCAGAAAAATTGACTAAATTGAATCTAAAGTAATTTCAAGTATTTTTGCAGTTACTATTTTTGAAATTTGGTGAAGTTGTCTGTTGTATTGAGTCTCTCCAACCATAACTGTCCAAATGAATCAATGGCGAAACTTAGATGAGCTTTATGACAATTAAACTGAATTGAATTGGCAGCACAGTGTTTACCGTCACATTTATGTCAAAGGCAAGAGCATGCAAGTGTCAGAACTGTACAGCTGAACAATTTAAGCAAGTTCTGGCACCAGTTAAAACAAACATCACGCATGCATTTAATCTCCTGAGGCTACGCTGTCAAGAGGCAGATTAAAAGAGTCTTTACTCTTTTATTGAGCATTTCCTGGCACGATTCAACCCAGGTCATTATAATAAAAGGACAACATGCTTGACACATGATAAGGAATCTGCAGAACTGGTGAAGATTAACCGAACCTTTAAGCCCTTTAGGTAATCACTGCCTATAGAGGAGTTTCACTACAAACTGCACTAAATGCGTTTCTACGCTTAAATCTGCACCACTCCTCCTCCTACCACATCAAAGGCAGTTAAAATACACATTTTGATGAACATTTTCCACGTCAACATGTTATCTTTCCAAACACAACTACCGTTCGCAATCTGCATGAGAAATTCCTTCACATACCATCTTAAAAAAAAAAGTAGCTTCCAAACAGAATTGGGGAAAAAAAGTCAAAAAGTTAGCAGAAGAATTGACAAATGGGAAGGAGAGCAGGAGGTGTGTGAGACGCACAAAACAGAGTGACAACCGGCTGGATGGGTAAACATAGACAGGGGGCTGTGACACTCCAGCAGACTGAGTGGTTTGACAGGGACAAGAGATTGAATTGGCCCAGAGTCACCCTCCATATACCGACCAGTGAACTGGGAGTAATGGGTGAAAAATAGAAGGAGGGTTTGGTGGGAGGAGAGAGAGGAGAAGAGTTAGCAAGAGGAGGAAGGCCTGCCGAGTTTTACCCTAATTTTCTGACTAGTGAGCTGGGAATAATGGAGGGGACACTGGAGGCACCTCTGAGGGGCGGCGGGTGGAGAGAGGCTGGATGGAGGTAGTGAAGGAGGGAGGATGATAGAGAGCCGGCTATGATTGCTTTGCACCAGGGTGGCTTTCCACACTCCCATGATCACGACAGCCCTTTAACCCTGAAACCCCCACACTGCCATCCAACTCCACAGCCAGAAATAATGTGGCTGTGGAGTTTAAAATACAGGATGTGAAGGTCTGCTACACGGAGATAAGAGTGATGGGTAAAAGAGGAGGAGAAAGCAGGATGATCAATAAAGCTGAACCCACTGCTTTAGAGACTTTGACCTATATTCGTTCAATGGTTTAAGAGACTTATCCTCAACTTAAAAAAAACAAACAGTATTACATTTACTGTCAACACAGCAATATAAGTGACAAATCTGGCTCCATCAGTAGCTGTGTCAAAGTTCTCTAGGAAGGAAACTAATGTGATGACAACATGAGGAAATGAAAGATCCAAAGCAGCTTGCTGTTAACATTATGCCATGTTGACGTATGGAGATGGCAAAAGCAAATTTCATGTCCATCATTTACAATGAGCGTGCTTATCGTTTTCTCTGAGTTTAAAAACACTTCATGCTTATTAATGGCTGGGGCTGGCTAATGGTAGCAGCCTGTCAGATGTTTGTGATGCATCTTTGCGTTTGGACTTAAAAGAGCGGAGAAAGTGGGGGGATTTCAGAGGTGTCAAACCACTGAAGGTGCTAAGAGCTTCAATCTTCTTTTTTTTAAGCATTTCACTCATCTTTGCTCTTTTTCTACTTGGAAAGGTTAGAAGATGGTGAAAGTGCATCCATTTTTCAAACTATCCACTTTGTAACTCTTAATATGAAAGATGAAAGTCACAAACATATTCATACCCTTTACGGGGTTTTTCTCCGTAATATAACACCATAAAACTTAATGTGTTCTATGTAGCAGACTAACACAAAGTACAGCATACTTGTAAAGTAAAGGGGAATTTACATGTTTTTTTTTTAAAGGAAATTTTAATCTGAAAAGTGGGCGGCATAACAGCAATATTTTGCAGATTAAATGAATTTTTTGTCATACTATACTATGACTCATTTATAGTCATAGTATATAGTATGACTATAATTTTTTCACTTTTTTTCCATAAAAAAGTGAAAAACTGACTTTTTCACCTTTTCCATGTCGTACCACACTATTATTGATTTTTGCATTTTGATTTTTGACTTAAGTTTTTAACATTTTTGACGTCATTTCACATTTTTTTGAAAGCTACTGATCACTAAGTTGCTGTTTCTTCACCACCTGAGCCGTGGATCTGTCCACAGCCCCTCCAGAGAAAACACAGGCCTTGTGATCTCTTCTCTGAACATCTATGAACAGCCTCTGTGGACAGTGTTCATTTCCTCTGAAAAACCTTACTAAAACGTTTTTGATTTGGAGTTTTGGAAGTAAGTTCCTCATCTCTCTCCTCACAACTGAATGCTAGGCAGGCAGGATGGATGAATTGACGACAGCAGCTCAGCCTGGACACTCGGTGAAGGGTCTAATTTCAGCAGCGGACTCAGTTATTGACAACTGCAATCACAAGCAGATGGGAGCAATTTCTGATTTATTGGTGCATTCTCCTCCGTCTGTTCTGTTTCTGTAAACATTTGTGTTGCTGGTGGCAGGAGGAAGAAAGTCAGAAACACAACGTTACGTCCAGAAAAAAAAAAAAAAAGATTAGACTCTACAGATGGAGGAGGAAGTTGCAAGTCTGTCAAGCTTTTTAGCAACAAGACTGAAATACAAAGCCTGCTGAGTCATACTAGTGGAGTTACTGAGTTAGTCGCAATTCTTCAGTACCGAACCTGGGATATTTATCCTCTGTCAACTATGTGATAAGCTAATAAAGAGTGAAACTGCTTATGACGACTTATATTGATAAAAGCTAATGCCTAATGATTAAAACATCATAGGACAACCTTGAATAGACGTAGATTTAAGAGACCAGATGCATCTAGTTATGCTGAACAGCAGCTCTGCTTCCCTCAGACATACATTAAGTCTCTGTTTCTTTTTTTATTGTCTCAACAAATCTTCTCTCCCATTCCAGTTCCTGATCAATAATGACCATGCAGTTCCTTCTAAGCTGCACATTTGCTCCCTGGGCTCCAGTGCCAAATGTTCTCACCGAAACACAAATTACCAAAGCAGCGTGAGTCTATACAACTCAGCAGATTGATCATCTAGTTGAGGAGAACACAGAATTTATTTTTACTTCATTGTCTGCTTACATGTCCGACACGTTTCTCCTGCTGGTAATGGATTATAGCTGTGCAACAGATGGGCGCAATTCTAAGGATCCCATTAACATGAAAATATCTCTAAGCTACAACGGCGACGGACATTTTGCTCTCGTTTCTTGTTTCAGTTACGAGTTTTGAGGAATTTGTTCCAAATGATCTGAGAAACATGCAGTAAATGTTGTCTTTCTGCAGTGATGGTACTAAAATGATTGGATTTTATATGAACATATGCACAGTTATAGACCAAGTGTATAAACGCTCATCATTTACATGAATTTGGATATCATTCAATTGATTCCTACTCCGGGTGCAGAGATTACGCTACTTCTCTCATTTGTCCAAACCAGAAGTGGATGGGGACACCCTGAGTTTATTGAAGACTTATTTCATGCCGTCCATCGTCATCGCCTCCCTGTGGACTGTGTGGGACTGGTCACTCTGGTCAGGTTCACACCAGCCATGATGAACCCATCTGAGCCGAACAAATGCACCTTGTTTATTGTGACTGGAGAATGTGCAGTGACATTAGGAAGTGAGTTTGAGCTTTAGAAACTGATTTCCCATTCATCAAATCCACACCAAGTCTGAACAACTTATATGTCAACTTTTCTGCGTTGGGCTGCACAACGAGACATTTTGTGAGTCCTCATTACTGCTGGTGCCTAATGGGTCACTGCCCAGTGATTTCTGTCAATATCTTAACCATGTTTTTTTCCTCTGGTCATTGTTCTCCAATCAAAGATGTATCTCACAGGCAAAAAATAAAAAAATATATATTGTTTTTGTATGAAAACAGCTGTGTACTAGTGAGTTAAACTCTTCTGAGTGTTTAATCTAAACTTAAAGTTCCCGTATTTGATTGTTCTTAAGGCACCTGCTATGTATATTACCTATTAATTTATTGTTTTGGTTTTCAAGGATACAAGGCAAGTAGTTTATGAGAAACCACTGATTTCTCCACTTAAAAAAATCCAACGTAAAGAGAAATTCCTTAAATTTCCACTTCTGAATAAAAATGAGCTTTAGCTAGTGAAGCATCCCATTAATACGAGAGGGATCAGTGTTTCTGTTAGGGTGGCAGACAAAGGGCACCACTCTATCATCCTCAGCCACCTGTGGGCTGCTGCTCCTGCTTCAGTCACACTGCCTCCACGTTTGGCCTTCTCGCGATGGACAGGAGCCCATCAGCTGGACTCGGTGTGAGCTCTGGTTCCTGCGAGGCGACTGCTGTGTGATCCACAAAGAGGAGTCCCAGCAGGCACACACTCACACAAAGCGTTGGAACAAACGCCCCAGCCTGCAGTGACTCACCATAAGCGAACAAAGCAAGCACACGTTTTCGCAGCTTCTGCAGCAACAACATTATGAATATGAATAACCTTCTGGCTCAGACTGCAGCAGGATGCTCCATTCTGCACGGTGTTCAAGCCCTCAAGATGTCAACACAGAGACAGAAGGGCAAACTGAGAAACAAATCTAACAACACAGTGTGGGCCAACAATTGGCTTTAGGCATCAGTCAGTGATCCATTACTGAAAGAATAAAAGGAACCCAGTCCTGGAAGTATTTTAATGCACCTTTTTAAACGCTGACAATTTGTAAAGAGCTGAGTGATTTTAACCAGTCGTTCAATTTAACACCTCCCTGAGCCCGTATAAATCAGGTAGCTGTCCATGTAGTAAACCTAAAGCTCCATCAGCAAGGCAGCGGAGCTTGAAACATCACATCCTTGGTGCAATAGGTGAAAATTGGAGCCCTGCAGTGTTTTAGCTGTTTGCTTCTCTTACTGTTTGCTCATTAACAGCCCAGCACCTGCCCCTTCCTGGCTTGTTTGTGCACGCATATATTCCCAGCTTGAGCTGAAAGTTTTGTAATTCACTGAGCCGACTTGTCTGGAGCCTCGTGACGACAGCTTGCTGAGAGGGTGCAGATTGCATATGGGTGGAAACGATGGCAGGAAGATTGTCCTCTAATCCAATTCAGTGGAATCCATTTGAATAATTGATGTGGGGACATAAATTGGTCCATTCCAGATGTCCCCTGCTCCCTTAATCAATACTGATTCCCTTAATCAATGGTTGGCTGCCCAGCCCGTGGCTTTGGCTGTTCTCCCTCTGCAGTGCCATGCTCTAGCTGGAGCTTCCCTTAGTCCAAGTCACAGGTGGTTGGCTGCAAAGTGGCTGTTTGCAGTGATAGACTCTGGGTAATTGAGGCTCTTACCCGGCGGGGCTGGGGTGGTGGAAGCAGCAACAGGGACTACAGATTGGCATTGGTGTGACTTCCACCCGGAAAATGAGTATGCCTTCGTTTGAACACAAACAGTGAAATAATTAGAAGGGAGGAACGAACGCAAATGGACACACCGGGATGGTCCGCAGCGAGAGGGGAACCTATTTGCCTTGGAGACGCAGCGAAGGACAGACTTATTGAGACGCATCTTTGTTTACCTCAAAAGCGTTCATTTCCATACGAGTGAAAAGTCAGGTAAATCTGAAGAGCACACACCGGGAGATAATGGTGGGCAGAGGGAGCCGAGTGCCAGGATGCCAGGACTGAGACGAGGCAAAGGGGCTTGTGACAGCTGGGTGGCACAGCTGGGGGAGACAGATAACCCTCGGTCTGTTTGAGCTGACAAAACACCCCTCCCTTCCCCTCAGAAGAGGAAAAACAACTTCACCTGGCTTTGCTCGCATCCTCTTCATCCCTTTCTACCCTTTCCTCTTGTCCCTCGGGACACCTCTCTCTCTTTCATTCAGCCTTTCATTTTACTCGTTCACAATCCATGTCCCAGTTACATCCCTCACACCCTTTCAACATCCTCTTCATACCCGTCTTTGTTCCAGAGCACCATTGGCGTCCACCTGGCCGGCGTCCTGCTGCTGTCAGCGGGACGAAGCAGAGATTCATCAACGTGTCGCCTTCTTTGGCCAAAACAGAACCCAGGGAGTTTAAACGATATAAAATGATGAATGCAGAAGTGCAAAGCCTTGTTGTGAAGAGATCTCAGCCTTGCGCTTAAAGGCAAAAAAAAAAATAATACTCCATTATACAGACAACTGCTCAACTGTGCCAAACACTGTATCTTGATTAATAGCATTCTTCTTGCCGAAAGTAACTTGAAAGCACGATTGACTTTGAGTGCGGTGGTTTGAGGGAATGTCAGAATGTTTTTGCATACAGCACATGTAGATAATCTATGTCTGAATGCAATGTTTAACATTTAATCACGATTCCAAACGCACGCCCGGGCTCTGAAGTAGTGCTTAGTGCTGGCTGACAGCATCCTCTCAGGGAGGTGCTGCTATAATCGATTTACACAGCAATCACAGATCGGCACACAGCAACCTTCAACAAGTCCTTGAGCACAATTCTCCTCTTGCGCTCGCAAGCCATCAGCAGAAAACATCCAATGGATCGCATGTTTCTGTGCACATTCAAACAGCAACGGCTTTGTGACGGAGCTAATTTTCAGCTTTTTACTCGACAGGTTTAAAAAAAGGGTCTCTGGATGCCGTAGCCATAAAATGTAACATAAATTAGTAAAGAGTTGCCCTAAAAATTTGTATTTAATGTCTTTTCAGCTTTAAGGAGAAACTTTTAATTATTATTAATGGTATAACAAAGCATCCATTTCAAAAGTAAGTAAAGTATAACTCATTACTTAAAGTCGGTGAAGACTTTCAGAAATGGTGCTCTATCTTGAGGGAAGTAGCTATCATCTTTATTTATCTAGTTTATTTTTTATAGCACATTCCAGCAGCAAGGCGGTTCAACGTGAAAACGATACCATATATGGGTTAAATTAAATATATCTTCAGAAACATAAGGCAAACTCCTATTTGGACAAAATTTCTTCCCAGGGAAAAAAACCTGTAATATCTGGAACGTAATTCCCAACAAAATTACAAGCTACTACATTTTCAAGCATTCAACTTGAAATTTACTTTATTGACAAATCTGACTAGGACCATTTCTTGACCAACGCCTCACTCTAAATGACTGATCTGTATCTAGCACGTCTACACATTCAAGGTGTTGACGTCTAAATGTGCAATAAAACACCTCCTAAAAGTGAAAAGCTCAAGCTGGAATCAGATAGAGACTATCTATCGATTATCTTTACATAGGTGCTGACAACCTTTAATAGGAGGTGCAGCTCAGTGTGGGAGTTCATGTGACAGATCTGCTGTTGTTTTCAACTCTTAATGGGCCCTTCGGGTTTTAAGGCCGTCAACCAGAGTGTCACCTAGGAGACCAGAGGTCACTTCTGGTCAGCCAAAGCAAACAAGCTTGGTGGTAGCCACAGACATCATTGTCAGTGGGCAGAGAAAAGGTGAGTGTAGGATGTGCCCTCTCCATCTGCACTCTGCCAGGTGTGTACGCGGCAGCCTTTAAGAGGAAAACGAACAGATTGACAGAGAAGAGAGGGAAATGCACTTTTCAAATGTCACCTTGCCTCGCCACCCTTTATGCTGCGAGAAAGAATGGTGTGAAATTGAGAATCAGGGAAAGAAAAAGGATTTTGAGCAGAGAACAAAAGTATGAATGTTCTCAGCTGCACAAGACCACGGTGCATAATGATTATCTGGTATGCTAGGAGACGTAGCAGCTTCCTCAGAAGACTTTTTGGGTTTTTTTTAAGTTTCAGACTCTCAGACAAACTCGGTTATTTCTAAGCAAAAGTAACTACAGAACAGGGGAGATCTGCATGCAAACAATGCAAAAGGCTTTGTACTGAATAACAAAAGGATGGGATTAAAATGATGACAAACAGTTAAACTTTTCTGAATACAGTAAGTGTGATTAAATTAAAAAATCTCATAATCTGCACATTACGAATAAATCTTCAATGGAAATATTGCCATTTAGTTTTCCTAAGCCATTTTCTATGAACAGGTTTAAAACACAAATCAGCTAAATGTGTTGCTTCAAAGATATCCATACCACAGACAACTATTTCTACAATTTCTGACAGCCATTTCCTGAATTTAACAAACTTTTGCCGAACAAACATGTTTAAGGTTACTACCAACATAATAAATAACTATTTGTGAATTTTATGATGTACAAAATGAAGCGTAGAGGTTTTATTTTTTCACTGAACCTTCTTTGCTATTTATCCTTGAGGGTATAAATAAAGAATTATGTCTGAACAAAATACTGGAATAGAATAGAAATTTGCTTATTGTAATTTTTATAATTTCAAACCTGTTGTTTTTATGTTCAAACATTAAATAAACATTAAATAGATGCAGCTAAAAGCATCCAACTGGATTAAGCTTCTATGCTGCTTTAATGGGCAGCTTAATACTTTTGTTAAAGAAAAGAAAAAAGAGCCAAAAAATTATAGCTTCTGCCTTCAGATGGTTAAAAATCAGTAAAAGGTGGATGCTTTTGATCAGCTAGAATATATTTTTGCCTTGGTAAATGATCTTCTCTAGATGTGTTTGTTTTTATATTCAGACTGCCCATCAGCTTTCTGGCAGCAGTTGCTAAGTGTGCGCTTTTGTAATTCTGTTATATCAAACCACCAGCTGCATTTTACAGCCAACATAAAAAACAACTCTTGAGAAATAAAGCTTTTGATGATCAACTAAAATCAGAGTTACATGTGTTGTTGGCAGTTCATTCAGTTACCAAGACTCACCCCAAAACTCTAATCTTGTTCTCGGTGATAGACAGGAGGTTTTGCCACTTTGACTTTCTCTAAAATATTCTATGGTTTTCTTCAAAAAACAGGAGACAAGAAAAACTCTTAGAGGCTGTCAAAAAGATTTTAAACTTGGGTAGTTTTTAAAGTTTAAAGAGTATTCAGATTACCTGTTTTTGTTACCCACCATGACTGAGCTCAAGCTACTTTGAAAAGACTCATGGGTAAAACTTCATGGAAAGTATCAGGCAAATGTATACTTTTTTTTGGCCATAGAACCAACGCATTGAAGACTGATTTAAGAAAGGACAACAAATAAATGAAACTTAATCTTTTGAATTATTTGCTAAAATCCAAAATCCTTTCTTTATGTTTAATTTCTAATAATTGCCTTGAGTGTTTAAGTTCAATTTCTTTCCATTTCTAAGGAAAAAAAAGTCTTCAAAGGATAACTGACATTGTGTCAAGTTGAGTCTGACCTTTAGGTGAAGTGTAATAGCTTTCAAACTCATAGTAAGGTGGTGAATGGCAGGTGAAAGCATCTAAATGTCACATCTGGATGAAGCTTCTTCTGCAGCACATAACATATTACTTAGACAGCAGCTTGCATTATGCAGTAAAACACAAAATCTCAAACATGCTCGCACCTACTGTTGATTTTTATCAGTTCTATTCCGCATCATGTTTATTAGGACGTCAAAACTTCAGTTTTTGAAAATATCCGTAAAGATGCTGACTGTATTTAAATATAATTCACCCACAATTTGACAGAGCTAAACCTCAATCTTAGCAATATCCAATATAAAAGCTGCTGCCACAGGTGAAGCTACAATAAGTGACTGACAACTGCTATCAAACTGTCGAGACAAGCACAAGACGCTCGGTAAGCCCGTGCCTCTTCTTTCAGCGGGAACACCTGAAGTAGATCCTGGCAGACTGCTGCAAAGTATTCTGCTGATCCCAACTGAGAGCCGCACGGTGATGTGTGATCTATCCGCGCTGTGCCAGAGAGCAGGTTTGACATCTTCTCCCTACTGCACTTCAAAAACACATCAATCAAGTCATTCAAAAATGCCCGAGAACTTCTGCCTGTCATTGTGGGCTACTTTGCTGTGATTGATGGTCCGATGGTAGTCTCTCCCCCTCCGTCCCTGCGCGCTGCCCCGCCCTGCTGCTCGCGTCAATTTGCGCGCCGCACGAAAAATAAATGGTAATGTTTTGAAAAATGACTCACAATATCCTGCGGCAATTTAGATAAACTATTTAACCTTACTGAACGGAGGGAACAAAAACAGAAAGCAAGCGGGAAGGAGAAAGGGAGATGTGCCAGCATTGTTTCTATGTAAACATTTATGGCTTTGAAGCTACGGAAAAATGTTTGTGTTTTTCCTCTTAAAAAGCTTTGAATATCAGGAGGATATAAAAGGATGTGTTTGCTTTTATGCGATTTAAGTATGCCAAAGAAGACACAGCCACAGCTTTCAAAACATGCATTTATCTTAACTCCCAAGCCTATCTCTGATTTTTATTTCGAGTCCAAAGACTAATGTTCTTAAAAAATTGAAAGCTGTCTTAGTTCTGCTCTCCAGTTAGGGCATTACTAACTGGTTTAAATTATAATCACCCTTAATGTCCACAGCTTCCACTGCTGCAAAGGTAGGGGCTCAAATAAACACTAAAATGAAGCAAAAGGTGCCATTCTATAAATATTTTGATATTTAGTCTTTCTTTTACGACGCATGAGTTCTTCAAAAAGCTGTAGGTCAAATTGAGCTTTGACAAATGTCCCGTTTTAATCAGTGAAGAAAAAAAAACATTTTTTTACATTCATACTAGTGTGACATTATTTGTATTCATGCCACTCCCTCTGTAGATTGCTTCCATGCATCACTACTCTTTACGTTTTATAACAAATTTATTAAACAGAACACGTCTAGAATCGGCTTCCTTGGTTGTTGTTGAGCCGGAGGTTATGAAAACACCGGTACAAATTTATGCACAGAGCCTCACTAGCTAAAACTTGATTTTCATTTTACAGGATTTTGAACAACTACAAAGACTTGCTTATAATCTGCAGGACTTGACTTGCCTTTAAAGGAACTAGAAACTTTTCTGAAGTTGGTAAAACAGCTTTTTTTTTTTTTTTGCGTGACCCTTAGTCATGTAAAGATCTTTAATATTCTGAGCTCAGGAATTGAAAGCTCATGATTTCTGTAACAGGAAACTGCAACCGCTGTTCTGAAGTCAGAGCTTGATTTTGTATCGACTCGTTTTGCTCGTGTGAAGTGTTGTCCACGTGAAGCTTCTGACTTTTAAAGATGCACTTTTTACGCTAGCTTTCCTTTGAAAAAAAAAGATAATGCTGTTTATATCAAGGAAGTTCTTGAACAGTAAAAGTTAAATAAAAATGATAATTAAGCTCCAATCTGACGGGGAAAGTAATTTGAAGAAATTCCTCCTCCTGAATCGTAAGTAAACACTTAATATCAAGACGGAGCAGACCACGCTTTGAGGCTTCTGTTCCCTCTCTCTACTCCCTCATTATGTATCTTTCACAAACTCCTTTCCACTTTCATCCTCCATCTGCCACAAAACTCATTTCTCCATCCAAGTGTCTCCTGCTACCACAACTTCGCTGTTTTGCCTAGAATCAAAACCGATCCTCTGCGAACGTCTTTGTTTCACGCGGCGGTTCCCCCCTCCGGCCCCTTCTCCCTTTTCCATTCCCTTACACAGAACTATCAAACATCTTCGAGAAGCGAGCAGTAAAAGATGATGAGAGGGATAGTGATCCTAATGGTGTGACATGAAGCATTGTCCCAACCCCCTTTGATAAATGAATTTCATCAAGCACCGGCTCAGTGGGTAGAGCATCCTAATTAGGCACGGCAAGCAAAACAAAGATGCAGGCAACTAATTGAGGTGAGGTCATAGAGATGAACATGCCTGTCAATGTGTGTGTGTGTGTGTGTGTGTGTGTGTGTGTGTGTGTGTGTGTGTGTGTGTGTGTGTGTGTGTGTGTGTGTGTGTCAAAAGGGAAAGCTCCACCTCATCTGTCTGTGGGATGCCTGTATTCGTGTGGGTTTACATGTCTGCCCGATGGGAGTTGACCCGATACCCTCTTGGGGGAGCCGGTAATAGCGGCCTTTCCTTTTGAGCGTCGGCGCTGCAGCTGGAGTCAGAATGTAAATGGATGACCTTGTTTCCCATGTGCAATAAGATTTGTCCCCTTCGCTGCAGTGCGGTAACTATTGCATTTCTGCTATTAAAATTCTAGTGGGGATCCGGCAAGAGGTTGATGTGAAAATTGAAAAAAAGAAAACAAGGGCAATTCTTTCACTTCATACTCAAATTACATAAACTGGCTAACACATTGATTTAATCTGGATATGAAATGAATCTGTGGCGTAACACGGAAAAGTCTGCCGCGCAGGCCAGTCTCTTAAATAAACATTATTGATATGTTTAGAAATAATCCAAGCGACCTCTGTGGCTTGGACTCCAATCATTGATGATACTGGCATGTTTACAATAACTCAATGACTGTGCATCTGTCCACCCAACAACATCCGTGTGTTCATAATTGATCCACAAATAAGGGAAAAAATGCCTTTGGACAGCTATTTGTTTCCTGCCATGGAAGACATAGAAGAGACAGAAAGAGGTAGGAATAAAGTTTAAAGAGGGGGGGAGGAGATAATATGTTAAGAGGGCTTGCCATACATTTACTGTAGGTTAAGGCTGGATCCCATTTCAAATTAAGGTAATTTAGGTACCTAATTCAGATGGAGGCCAAAATGTTCAACTGAGAAATGAGATAAAACCTTAGTTCTTTGATTCTTTATACAAGTGCATACAGATTTTAGGTATAAAAAGTTAAAAATCCTATAGTAAAAAATATTTATGCTCAAGAACAAAAATATGATGACAAATGTCCCAGAGAGCAAGCTGAATCTGCTTTAATGTATTTAAAATATATCACATTTTTTGTTGAAAACTTAAAATATAATATAATGAGCAAAGATGTGCTGCATGATATACTGATTGTTATTATAAATCAACCTGTTAGTGTACCAATCTTATTAATCCTTTAGATATATGTATGTCCTGCATTTAAATAAAACAAGCAAAAACACCTTAGATCTTTGGTCAATTATAACAGATTTTCAACAATTGCAGCGAAAATGCAGATACTAAATTGCACAATCAAGTGGAATCAGCTAAATTCAAATTGAATCAAGGTAAATTTAAATGTTGTTAATTTTACAAAAAAAAAAAAATATATATATATATATATATATACACAAATCTATCTTTAAAAAAAGATAAACAGGGAAATCATCTTCCTTAAAGCTACATGACCACACCATGATTTTGGAAGACAAAAGAAATCTAGAATAAAATGACATACTGGTGCTTGTACTCATCCATTAAAACTCTGCGAGGAACTCAGCCAGCTATCAATAAAAATCAGAAGAGTCCCTTTGAGAATCTCACAAAAGGTGAGGCTTAAGGAAAGTTTGGATTGTGGTAACTTGTAGGCACCTTGTCATTTTTAAACAGACAAGGGTGTAGATTTATATCATGGGAAGATCTAATGGCCATTAAAGCTCAGCTGGGAAGCCTCATGCATCTTTAAGTGGGATAGATTAAAGGTTGGTCAGTTGGGATTTGAGAGTGCCAACCAAGACTGAAGCTCATTTTGTGACTTCATTAACTTTTAATTGACTAAAAGGTGGTGAAGTTACTGGGATGACTTAATACTGTGGTGGAGATATAGTGTCTAAAAAAGAATTCAATCTCTTTGATGTTTTACCCTTTTTGTTATAAAGCAATCAACAAAATAAAGCTTTTCATAACCTTTAATGTTTACAAAGAACTCTTTCATGTCAAAGTGAAAACTGATTTTTACAGAATGATAAATAAAAATATTAAATATAACAAAAGTGATTGCATAAATTTGTCAATATTATCAATGATGGGAGTCTGGCCTAATTTAACAGTAGTCCAGCAAAATGGTGCCAGTAGTCTCACAATGAGTAGAATGAGTCCAGTGACTGTGTCTCAAGTGGTTGTTCTACAAGTCCACTTACTGGACCTTCCATTCCCAGGACATTTCAGTTTTAGTTCCATCAGACCACAGGACATGTCTCCAAAACAAAAGTATTTGCGATTTGGCAGTAATTTTACACATTCCACATTCAGTTAAAAGTTACACTAATAAAAATAGACATTTTTTTATAAAGAAATCCTGCATTAGCAAATGTTTCTTAAATTAGGAGCATACAACCTACAAAGAAAATCATTTTTACGTTGCTCTGATTTTACACTTCAATGCAAAACTTTAGGACCTCTACATATCCCCTATGGTCTTGCTCCCACACTGTCATATCGAACCGTTTTGAACAGCACGCTGTACATTGTAGGACAGGAGACACTCGCCCAGCTGCCAGCTTGTCTGTATTTGTGACTGGCTGGCTGCCTTCTGAGTTGCAACATGTCTAAACACATAAACCAGCCAAGCTCTGCCTTTCTATATGCCAAAGTAAATTACCAGGCTTTGTTTGAAAGTGGGTGGAAGAGGGCAAGATTGGTTTGTCTCTATGCATGAGCATCCAAGATCTCTCACATCTTAAATCTCCCTCTAATCTTGTTATAATTGCCTGGTGAGCCACTCTTATATCCTCAAAGTTAATGCTGCTTTTTTTCCCCATTTGACCTAGCTTCTTCACAATCACCTCTACAACAATAGGAAACCTAACTGTTCTGGTACTGGACACACTTTCAGAGCTACAAGGTAAAATTAAATGCTATCTTTACAAGGAGCAGATGAGCTTGATTTATCTTACACAAAAAAAGGACACAGTGAGAATAGAAGGATGTTACGTAGGAGGTAAAAAGCATTTAAATTTAATAGCAGCACAGACTCAATTTGGAAAAATATGGTCTTTGCCATCAATTCTCAACATTTCGAGTAATTTACATGCAAACCAAACAGCAATTCAATGCAGAACCAGATATAGCTTAGCTGAGGTTCACATCAAAAATTTGAAACCTGAGCACAGCAGAGCACAAAGCAACAGCTCTAATCGTTTGTAAAGATCATGTTCAAAGTTAAATACTTAGTTAATAAAGAATGGGAACAACTCTTTTGGAGAGACAAATAAAAAACCTGAACATGACTAATGTCTGTTAGGCAGAGCTCCACGACAGCAAACCATTTAGTTCAGACAGATCAATCATATCAAAGAGAGGTAATTAAAGGAAACACATCCTTAAGTATTTTTTAGTCTCGGGTCTTGCAAGTTGAAGGTTTAGCTTGAGCTAATATGCTTGATAACTCAAAAAGTTTATTGGAATCAAAACAGTCCAAACACGAAGCAGGTTTTAAAGTTACCTCCATGCTGCGTCATTTACTGAAGACCAAGTAATCATGTTATAGAGGACACCAATGATATTAGAAATTATATTTAATCTGAATCTAAAGTCATAATTGGCGTAATTTGTGTACACAAATTTTCAAAGTAAAACTCTTCGTTTTGCATTGCTACTATTTAAACGTAAGGCAGTCAGTAGGTCCCATATTACTAAAAGAACTGAGCCAAACCTGATAGGAAAACTATACCAGAATCCTATTTTCAAATGAAGCTTGCAAAATTATTTTTTACAAGAGACTCACTGCTCTATTCTTACCACCTACATTTAAAGTTGATTAAACATCAAATTAGGATAATAGAATAGGCATTATAATCTATATAGTTAATGGAACTGAACCAACCCCTAAAGCAATCAGACTTTCAAAATAAGACAGAATGAAAGCCTTCTGAATCACACGCTTTCATGCACAGGCATAACGATCTTCTCATTTGTACTCAGACATACGTTTGTATCCACACTACCAAGGATGCATTCATACTCAAAATACTCACACATATTTATTTTGTCCAGTGTACATTTTCATAACCCAGGCACAAAAAGCTTTTTGCAAAAACAGAAGAATTCTCCACCAGGTTTGGCAATCAAAAATGTGAAATCGTAGACCAAATAAACAATAAAGCAACCAAATATTTTTGGTCTTGGCATGTAAAAAATGTGTGTGTGAGTGTCTTTTACATCTGTGTGTTTCTGTTGTGTTTGCGAGGGTAAAAGTGAATGAGAACGTTTGGGGACTGGCAGAAAGCACAGTAAGTCCAAGACGCCTGAGGAAGAGAGATAATTGGATGTGGAGATTCTTACAAGGTTCTTTTGTTGCTATGGTTGCAGACATCGTGTAAACAGCGACTGATCTACTCTCCTCATAGAAATGACAAAGCATAGAACTACGAGAGATGGACATAAGTCAATCACACACACTGGCAAGAGTGAAATAGACACAAATAAGCTACACGGATAATTGTGCATTTTAAAATTCACAATTATACACTTCTTCCGCATAGCCAGAGACTAGGGGCTCAGGGGACTGTCTTGTTTTAGAGAGATTAGGAGGCACATGGGTGGCACAGACTCCGTCAGGGCCTCAGGCATCAAAGCTAAATTCAGTCATGTCACCTATGCAATGCCCAGGGGAGCGCAATCAGAATTACATTCGCCACATTCAGTCTCCCAGGACAGCCTCAAGATGCAGGTCTTTCATGAAAATAGTGTAAAAATTGGAAAATAAAATTGATAATATCCTCTTTTTCTAGCCTTATCTAAATATGGCTCCCCCTGGGTGTATACAGACATTATCACAGGTAGCGGTTTTAAATGATTACGGTGCCTCACTGCGGCAAGATTAGTTTCAATTTAGTCTTCGTACAAGATCTGAGCTTCAGTTCTTATTTGGCAAAGATTTCAAACCTCAACCTGCTTATTAAGAGTTTTTAATTTTGTGCCTAAAACATGTTATAATCATGAATGCTAAGCTAATCAAGGCTGTTTTTGTGCTCAGATACAAGAGCTGAGCTCATTGACAAATCTTGGACACAGTTCTTTTTAAAAGTGCACAGATACACACATTAATGAGGAGCATTGCATGCTGCATGGAGAAGAGATGCTGTCCTGCGTTTTGCATCAAGCAGGCATAATTTTACACACACGTAAATGTATGCTAATCTAAATTCTGCCATTTTATTTTGTTCCCCTTCCTGTACATAACAGCAAAGAGGATTTTTCACTGATATTAAAGTAGTAAACTTCTGCATTGATCCACAAAATGTTACTTAATATTGCTAAGAGGATATCAGTTTTTACTTTTTTTTTTTTACTTGATGTTTCCACCACTCTTATTATTTGAATACAGCAGTTGTAGTTTGAAATTCAGTGAGTCAAACAATATTATTGCTGAAAAACACAAACTTATCTGACGAAAACTTTAACAGAATTTGACTGACCGCATCACAAAATCTCAACTAGGGATTTTTCTAATAAAAATAAAAATTAAGGTTCAAGTATAAAGTGGCAGCTACATTTATCAATATAAATGCTACTCCTATGATTCCTATATGATTGTCATGAAAGGAATTTAAAAAACGCATTCTATCAATCAACGGTCCAAAAAACTGAGTTAACAGTTGAACAAAGTATTGAAGTTTTTGGGTTGTTTGAATCACTTAAGCTACAAAAGAAGTTTGTTGCTGGAGTGCTAGTTAAAAATCTTTCAACTTGCTCGGCATGAGGCCAACTAATTCCTGTTTTGAGTTTGTGCAGAAGCCAGTGGGATGTAGAAAATTTCTCTTGTAGTGGTGTTCAAATGAATGGACAATACACAATAAGCCTTCACATGTGGGTCAGGCTGAAGGTTTTTGCTTTAACCTTCACACTCTCGCAGCTTCAGCGTTCTTGAATGAAAGAGAGTGAAGCTGGCAGCATAATAAATTTTTTAAAAATAGACGTTATTCATTTCTTTGTGGCACTACAACTTATTGCGCTAAAATTGTGGTGATTTAGCTCAGTTTTTTTTATACGTAGACGTAAGATTTTGTCCTACGAACATAATGACGTGTGCTTTGACTTTATGTTTTACTCTACCTCCAGTTAAGATGTTTGTTTTTTGGAAAAGCCCTTTGGAACTATTAAAAATATTTCCCAATGGCTGTGAGGCAATTCATGTTTACTGTGGTTTCACTGCTTAAATGTTAAAGTTAATTATATTGTATTAAAAAAAGTGTTGTATGTCGGTATGCGTCCCGAAATACTCTCTAGAACTTCTCTGACAGACGGATGGACAGAGCAACACAGGCAGCAAGAGACAACTTTCCTCAAACACAGCTCAGGTCATTAAGAGGGACTGTGATCCACAACAGCAGTCATTACTATAGAAACTGTGATCCCTGATGCTGACATGCCATAATGTCCAGACTGTGTCAATAAGACAGAATGACCCAGTTCAGTAGTCATTACATGGAAACCATCGAGTCTGTGGATTTGAGGGCAAATGGAGAGACAGAGAGAAAGAGAGGAAGAGAGAGGGGGAGAGAGAGGATGAGAAAGAGGGAGAGAGAGTAAGAGAGAGAAAGAGGGGAGACTGAGGAGCAGACGGCATCAGGCATATTGTTAAGGTCTAATTACAGGCCAGTGTCCATTCAATCATGGAGCTCGTCATCTGGAAAATGTGTGTCTGCTCAAGAAGCCAAGGGCGAGTTGCTTTGAGTGATTCTGACCACATTCAGGGCTGCGAGCGTTAATTACTGAGAGTTGTAACAATGCTGTGAAGTCTGAAAGGCATTTTAAAACATTTACTCAAATACTCATCTTAATAACTTAACTGGCAGTACATATATTTAATAACAGTTTAGGATTAGAGGGTCAAGATTTAATTAAATAGCCAGCAGTGAATTATTTAAGCCCAAAATTCCTCTGGCAGGTTTAGATTTAAAGTAGCTGGTTAATTTGGCAAACTTGCTTCATGTAATGAGAAAGAAAATAGATAGTTGTGAAATGATATTACAATGTGATATAGATTTTAGCCAGTTTTAGTAAGGAGAGTTATTTTCTAGGTTTGAATTCCACTTTATGTAAAAACAGCACGTCCAAATTTATGTCCATGAAAATTGCTTGAGTTTTTTGGATTATACACTGTTGCAATTTAAAACAGCCGTTTTAAATTACAACATTTGAAAGGAAGCAGCTTTGTGTAATTGTTGTGGGGCAACTTGTGACTAAAACAGAAGGGATGTGTCTGCTTACAGCTCTGCAATGGAACTGGGAATACATAAATGCCCTCCACGTTTAGTCCCCACAGTACAAAAACATTATTTTCAAAAAAATACAAGACGTTCCAGACTATGGAAAACCTTAGAGAACTTGGTCGAAGGTAAAAAGCGACACCTGCACAGGCAAGAGTGATTATGTGGAAGGTGGAAAAAAATCTGAGCCTTACCTGCAGAGCCATCTTGAAAACAGTACAACCTCCAGGCCTGAAGTCCAGTGGGCACTACAGGACACCATGGATGCAGCCCAAGCAGAAAGGTTCTTCTCCGATTAGGCCAGTTTGGCATTTTAAAAAAATCTCATCTGGAAAAAGGGAAAGAAAACTCCAGGTTAGATTAAATGAAAATTGTGCTCTTTAACCACAATGATTTCCCTTTCATTTGGGGTAACAGGGTGTTTGTGTTGTGGACAACACCCAAGATGCAGTTTGCAAATGTTTGCTTCTTATTTCTTAGTTGTTAATACAATTGAAATATTTTTTCTATATAATTTTTATTTGTAGTCAGTCATATATATTGTTTTTTGTATTTTTTTTTTTTTAAATTTCAGCTCTGGACCTTTTCTGAATATTCGAAAGGTCCTGACAGCTCGCCACTGATTATTATACGTGTGTTCAATGTAAGTGTCCATCCATCTATCCAGTTATCCAGCCATCACAAGAAAGAGCAGCACACTTGAACGGATGCCGCATGAATATTAAAGAATGTGATTTCTGATTGTATACTGTGAAGCAAACTGAAAAGCCAAGAAGACGGCAAAAGCTGGGTAATTGCAGGTTTTTACCATTTAACAGCAAATTGTAGCTATTGGTAGCATTTGGGGCTGTGCAGCATTTTAGTAAATTTCTTGAAAATTGTTTGAAAGCACATGAATGTATAACAATAAATGGCAGGCAATTTATATTGTGGCATCTCGTGACAGTTGCTTGAATTGTTGAATAATGCATGATGGTGTTCATTTGTAGTTGATCTAATTGCTGTACTCATTGTAAATGTTGATTAATATTCAGTACTTAGAAACACTACAGTATTACTGTTTACATTGAAGGTTTTTTGAGAATTTAAGAGTGCAACTTCACAATTTTTTCATATGGTTTGCAACTTTCATTTTGGACAATTGCATGCTCTTCAGCTGCATGCTATGTACTTGCAAATTTCTGAATCACATCAATCACAGCTCTCATCTTCTGAGTAAAACTCAAAGAAGATTGAAAATCAAATAGAAAAAAACTTGTTAGAAAATAATCACACATCTAAAAGGGCAGATCACATTCTAAGACTGAAACTTTGGTCCAGTCATTTTCACAAGGTAGTTTATACTCAATCAAATTACACAGAAAAACCATCAATTGTCAAATCTTGTCTGCTAAAGGAATTTAGTGAGAGACTTTAACTAGGCCATTTTAACTCATGGATTTGCTTTGATCTAAATCAGTAACCTTGCTTTTCCACAACAATAGAGTCTTGTGGAAAAAAATATTTATAAACTTTTATGAATACATATTGCTATTTTTTGTGAAATTAAAGAAAAACTATGTTTTATTTCTTTAAGAACAAATAAACTCAAAGGAATACTGCCTTCAAATTGTTTCAACCTGACATGTAATTCACCTTCTTGCACTTACTGCTACAAAAATAGAGGAACACTGGTGATAAAGCTCAAGAAAACCATGTGCAAACAGAGTATTAAATAGCTCAATTTTCCCCTGTTGCATGCTTTGCTGATTTTTTTTTTTTTTTTTTTTTTTTTTTTTTTTTTTTATTTTTAAAAAAATTAAAAATTCAGATTTTTAAATGAAAAAAATTTAACAAAAACTAATTGGCGCAAAGG
>CAEGAF010009239.1:0-17717 GCA_903067075.1 Micropoecilia bifurca
TATTCTGCTATGCTAGCAGAATAATCTAGTCCAGGTTTGAAGTGTGTATGAGTTGTAGTTTTTTAATTAGAGCAGTTCTAGTATGAAAGAGATGCCAAAAAATTGTGATTTTCAAATTTTATTGAGTTTTCACAAAGCCCAAACATGGTTTTAAATATTCTGCTATGCTAGCAGAATAATCAAGTCCAGGTTTGAAGTGTGTATGAGTTGTAGTTTTTTAATTAGATCAGTTCTAGTATGAAAGAGATGCCAAAAAATTGTGATTTTCGAATTTTATTGAGTTTTCACAAATCAGAAAAAGTTTTCACAAATCCCAAACATGGTTTTAAATATTCTGCTATGCTAGCAGAATAATTTAGTCCAGGTTTGAAGCATTTGGTATAGTAGATTTTGAACTACAGTCGATTAATGATGTGGAAGGTAGTGAAAAATTAAGTGGAATCGCCCTTTAGCTATTGGAAGCTAGAAATGGAAACCAACTTCAGTTTCGTACATATATGCCTCCGTGTTTAGATGAACTACACTGTTTTCTTCTTGTTGCATGAAAAACGGCAGCCAGGCCTGGTTCACATTCATCACCTGGAGCCGATGTTTTAATCTCAAACCGCTGCCATCTGTTCTCAGATGTACACGGGGACAGGGATCCTATAGTACAAGGTTAAATTTTATTCTCTGCGAGGGGAAAATCAAACTTATTACAGGTCACTGAACTGTGTGCAAAGAAGGACGTCGCTCCCGGCGTTGTGTGCGATTCCTATCTTCAAGTCGAAAGCCAGACTCTTGTCACCTAGAGTGTAACGGTCCAATTAACAAGATGTTTAAGTAGCGCTGCAGCACATGTGATGTCAGATTTGTTGGGCGATTCCGTGATCATGTGGAGTCTCGATTTACCGTAATGCCACATGATTAACAACACATCCAGGATGCTAACAAGAGCAGAACAATGACCTTTATTGCTTTTCTTTCCTCATGGGTCTTTTTTCTCTTACTTTTAATAAACTGGTCAGCTTCAAAAAGCCTTGAAACAAGTAATAGGCAACTTGGATGCAAGAAGAGATTCTCTAATTCTTAAAAGGTGCGTCTAATTAATAAATGTTTTTAATTCAATTAACTGAATTTTTCTGTAGTATTTTAAGTGACTGGATAAGACTGTTGCGCAACAAGGTAAGTAATTGCTGTAGGTGAAAGAACGGCGGGGAAAACGCACATCCCTGGTGTTCACCGGATGACCACGGGCATCAGAATGAGCCGTAATTTCTGCCTCTCTTCTTGATCTCCATTTCAGTCTGACTGACAGTGATAGAAAAACTCAAAGAAATGGAGACAGAAAATCGAAGCTATTTACCGACAGAAAGCCAGACAAACTAAAAATGACTGACGGGCTGGGAGACTTTGTCCGGCCTCTGGAAAGTGTTTAATGGAACCGGACTGGACGGAGATATCGGTCCCATAGGTAGGAGTCCAGACTCTGATAACCAGCCGGTCAGCCTCAACTGAAGAGGAGCGTCAAAAGATGCGAGGGAACGGAAATGGAAAAGGTGGTGCAGATTGACGATTTTTAAATGTTCCCCCTCCCCACAGGAAAATGATGCACCAGTTAGATCGACAGGTGGAGAAGCGAACTAGGAGAATTGTGCTATTGTCATCCTCCGAGCTCCGTCAGGCAGCTTTAAAGATGCAACAGAGCCAACAGTTTAGAGCCAAAAAAAAAACTAGAAATGTCTTCCGGGGAGATAAAGCTACTTAAAGCTTTTATCACACAATTACTTCCATGCGATATGACTTCCGGGCTGAAAATGGCCCTCGACGAGTAGCTGCACTTAATCTGAACGCTGATTAAACACTTATCTTGTTAAGGTGTAAAATCAAGCGTAAGTAATGAGATGTTACTTAGAGGGAGACCGCTCCAAATATATAAAGATGTCCATATTTTTTATTTATTTTATTTCAAAACAGTTTAAAGAGGGTTGAACAGGTCCATATTGTTGTCGGGAGTGATTCGTTGCCAAGACCTTGCATTCACCGAACCGAGCGTTTCTCTGAGCCAAACTTGGGAATTTTCGAACCTCAGCTTCCCTAAACTATCCGCTGTGTTCCTCGGCACCGGCGTCGTCGGAGGCCTTCCCAGAACAGCTGGCGTCCAAAGTTTGCAGCTGTGATGAAACAACGGGAAAAAAGTTCCAGCAGTATGTAGGATTTTTGCAAGCCACTGTAAAAAGGCGTCTCGCAAGCATATGGCTAATATAATCATAAATTGGTTGTTTCAAAGCTAAGCAGAAACAAAGGCAATAAGAACAGTGGATCTGCTGACTAGGCCACATTCCAGGCTGCTCATCCATCGGCAACATTTCTGTTGCTTTATTTTTTTCTACATTTATCTTGTTAACAATTAATGATACAGTAAACCTTGATCTAACTATGCCTCTATCTGCCGGCAAATGTTTTCCCCTCTACTGAAGTGATGTGCTGGCCATTACTTGGCTCTATAGCTGCAATAGGAAAAGGTCTAAACCTTGTTTTTTTGTGGTCATGGTAGTGGGTGTTATAGCCTTTAAGCTTGTTAAAAAGTTGTCGTTATCTTATAAAGTTTTTGGTGCCCCAGTGAAGATATGTAAATTGCCTTAAAGAAAAGTTACGCTAATCCCACTTTTTTTGAAACTTTTGTTTAAAATAAAACCCTTAATTCCTTGTAATTGAGTGTAACCGAAGCAGCTTTAAAAAGGCATCTATCACTTTTCACAAAGCATGTAGGAAACCTTTAATTAGTAGCTAAAGACTTTGGTTTTACTCAGACTGTATCCCATATGAGTCGAGTGTATATTTAGTCATCATGGCTCAAACTGAGGATGAAAATGTGTCGGTGATATATCTGCTGTATGTATTAATATTATTTTAAAAAATAAAATACTGTTTTAATAAAACCACTCACTTCTAGCTTTTTAGCTACTCTCCAGCAAAAAAGAAGATTACTTATTTTTAAGTCCACCAGTTCTCTCATTCACAATAGAACTTTACCTGCACAATACACACACACACACACGCACAAAAAGTGTTTTATGGTTGTGGCACATCAAGGTTGCCTTTTGGCACTTGCCGAATTGCGACAGACAAAAGCTTGCCAACATTTTCAGAGGTATGAGCTCCTTTATAAGTCGTTATATTAGATGTAATGAAAGGCTCATTTGGAGAATAGATGGAGGTTCCTGCAGGGCGAATTTGTTTTGGGAATGCGTCTGCTGTAACATCCCCAAAACAATCTATTCTTCAAACGACTGACTTCATCATATTTTTTTTTTTATTCTGAATACGCTGTAAATCCCATTCTTCCCCACTACATCATTACTCACTCAATATCCAGCATTTGTTGTGTGACGATAAACATACAAATTAAACTGGAGCTTGTTGCAGTGAAAAAAACAAAACAAAAAAAGAATAAGAATGCAAATCCGAAGGAATCTGAATGAGTTAAATTCGAATCAGACGAGCTTTTTCTCATAATTAGTCAATTGTGTTTGGAGAGCGAGGAAGTTAAATCTGCTTCTTGCTTTAAATAGGAATGTCTAGAGTCATTTAAAACAATGACTTATCTCCAATACACCGAGCATGTCTGAAAGACTTCCTATTAGGAAAAGACGCACATTGACATTTTTTCTAAAGCTTCCCTGTGTCCTTTTAAATGAAGAAAAAGTTGCTTATATTTACAGGTTTCAGCTTATGATGTGACCCTGAACACTTGCCTTCATAATATGTCTTTATGGGTAGCTGCCCTGTGTTTCATTTAAATCTTGTTTAAGTAAAAAAAAATTGCAAACCACAGGGTGATTTATTTATATTTGAATAAACCTAGAGGAATGCCTGCCTAATAGTTTTATATGTTTCTGCAGCCTTCAGAAAGGTCCCATCTTAATTGAACATCTGCCATAAAAATCAGTCCTTGTCTTTACATGTGTTTAAAAATGTGCATACATTATTTCTACACATTTAAAAAATAAAAATTAAATGATTCAAAAACAATTTCTCATACATTCCAGCAGAAGTGCATTTGATCCAATGGCTTAAATCTGTTATAAATTATGCCACAAAATGCATTACAAAAAACAGTAGCAGTAGTGGATTTACTACATGAGCCGATTCCTTTTGAAAAACAACAGGGTTTTTTTTAATCTTGCTTTTAATATCAAAAGTGGCAACTAATTGGGTGTGGACCTCGCCTCCGAGAGAGAGCGCGGACACGTGGAGAAGACCCGGGGACTAGCGTCGGCAATCTGGCAGCGTCGGTCATGGCAGATGGCGGGGCCGGTCGGCCAAGTAGCTTCCGTCGTCCGCGACATTCACAAATAGCGCAGTGCAACTTCACGAACCGATTAGGGACAGCGGCGAAGACGAGCTGCCGCCACCCGCTGCGCGCCATTAAAAACCCGTGTGTTTTGCTTTCCCTTCTTTCCAACTACAGTTCAACCATCCGTCCCCCCTGTGGGATCTTTCTGGTCCTTGCAGACATGAGAAACGGCCACATAGATCAAAGTCCGGAGCAGAGCTGGTGGGGAAGATGCATACATGAGGCTGAGCCTTGGGCTGCTTTACAGCAAAGCGGACTGCTATTACATATGGGTCTCCTCTGGCTACTGCAGGCTGGTAACAGCTTGATATATATGAAAAATACATTTTTTTTTAAAGCTTGCATAGGTTTTTAAAGCGCATTGCATCACTTTGAAGTGCAGAATGCAACTGGCCACAGAGCTTTGTCGAAGCATACGCAAAGCTACATCCATATTGCAGCTACAAACTTTTCTTTGTGTGTTTTAGTAGTTAAAGTTTGCCTTTGACAAAAAGCTGCATTTTTGTTCAGCCCCATTTACTCTGAGCCCCCTTAAAGACAATCCATTGCCTTCAAAAGTTACCTAACTAATGCTGTTTATGCTAACATTCTTTTGACCTCAAACCTCTTTTTATATAACTTCAGTAGTCAGTGGGTAAAACTAAAATGCCAATATTTCTTAAACCGTCTTCATTTATCCAGTACATTAAGTTTGCTTAAAATCTAGGTGTTTGACTTGTAATATGCAATATATACTACTGGGGGCGGGGGAGGATAATCCTTCTATTAGTGTGTGACAAAAGAGTGCAAAAGAATTGAAGTACTTTTTTGTTCTTGAATACCAGACGTCCATCAGCTTTCAGTGATCAGCGATCTGCACCAATCCAAAGATCCAAAGTGCTAATTTGGCCGTACATCTTCATTTATGAAAAGGTTAATTAGCATCCCATTATGTGGGTGATGGAAAGCTGTGATGGATGGCGTAATGGCTTTTACTCCAGATGTGTTCTGCTGCCGTTCACTGCAGCTTGCATGATGTATGTCAAGATTTCCCCGTTAATCGACTGGGTAGCGCAGCGCAGCGCCACCGAGCAGTTTGGAGTCCAAAATACCAAACTGTGCTTTTATTTCCCGCCGCATGTTTCCTCATCGCACACAACTTCCAGAACAACAAGAGATCTTTAAATCAGGATCTGAGAAAAGCTGTCTTAATCAATGATAATGGGAGAACAAATATTAAGAGTTAATCTCTTGTGAAATTGACTATAGTGCACAAAGTACAGTGGAAATACACAAAACACACCACAAAGAGCAAACACATCCATTCAAGGTGCCATCTTGGATCTTAACGCAGCAGCTTGAAAATCTGTGCACCAGGACAAGATGTTTAACCCTTACTACAATATTGTCATAAACTCTGCTTTAAATGCTCCTGGTTTTACTGAAACCATGGCAACATATGCAGCCCAGTAATTGGTGCACATTTGACACATTATGGGAAAAGGATAACGGAGAAAAAGAACCACGACCGTGTTGAACATCCATCCAGAAGTGAGCCAATGACAAAGATGAACATCGTCCAGGCAACTGGTCAGAAATTTGCACTTAGTCCTGATAGACTAAGTGCTCTCTAGTAAGGGTATATAAGCAGCTAGTTAGCACTAGCCTGAACTGTCTCACGTTCCACAATGTAAGGCTAGTACTTTTATGAGATTCAAACCGTTTCCATGACAAAAAATAAATGCGCGACGTTCGTTAAATAGTCCCACCAGGACAAAATTTAAGACCTGTGAGTAACCAAGACCAACTTACATTTTAAAATAATTGTAAGACATTTTAAGGCCTTAATTTTAGATGCATGTATTTCAGACTTTTTAAAGATTTGGGACGTTGGTAACAAAACAACCCCTGAGGAGGCTTGTTCCTGGATGCATCATAATCACATGTAGCGAGGATCTTCTGGTGATCAAAGTTATGCCCCAGCTTTACGTTATTTCACATATTTGAATGCCAAGTACCTGAATTTGTAGATATTACATATTTATTATCGATATATTTCATCCAAAGCAAAACCACAGATGAGGGCATCCCTAATCAAAATGATTCATTCAAAGACTAATGCAGCGGCAGAGAGTAAAGTATAGTATTGCTTCTTTCTTCACTCCCTTTGGGATGTTACACCACTGTAATAAATAAAACCTCAGTCAGCCTTGCCCACATGAAGACATACATGTAAATCTGCTGGCCAAGATGTTGGCAAAAACACAACTCCCTTCCCTCTGATCACCTTAATCCACATGACATGCTTAAAGTTTTCAGAGGTGGCTTAGATTAATCAAAAAATCTCCCCTCTGACTGCTGGTGTTCGGCAGAAACAGCCCTGCATGCCATTTTTGTTTTTTTCCCCCCTTGCCCACTGTTTAGAGAACCAGGCCATAAACCATACGCGATTGTTGGAATTACAATAATGCAGGCAGTTTGTAATCCCTGCCAGAAGGGGGCTGCTTAATCACAGCAGTGGGGTGAGATATCACCGTCAACAGACATTTGTCTACGATATTTGTAATCTATAGTCTCATTTGGAATCATGATCACTTTAATAACCAGCGCATACAACAAGTACAGACGAGGGGAAGGAGGAGGACGGTGGGAGGGGAGGGGGGTGAATATATTTTTCATGCAACACATACTTTTCCCCTGATTAAAATTACCATAACATCCTGGGGGGGCAGTGAGCTCGTTGCCATGTATTATTTATATCAAACAACCTTTAAGCACTTAATAGAACCTTTAGCGAATGCACACACATGCCTAGGTGCAAAAGGAGGAATTAATATGCACGATGTGAGATAGCGCAATTTAATTGTTATTTATTTTACGAGTGCAATTACAAAATAATTAGCATTAGGCCATGGTGTGATTGAGCAAATATCCTGACCTAGACTCTTATCTAGAGATGAGTACGGTAATCAGTGCAAAAAAAGCAAAACAAAACAAAAAACACTCGACTACTTCTGGAAGAGTTTGGAGACCATGTTGGTTGATTGATGATCGGTCGTAATGCTAAATGGCACAATAACAGCGTCGTTGTTTATTGCCCTACCTGGTGCTGTTCCTCTCTTAAGGACGTCCTAAGGGGCACCGTGCGTCCAACAATAACAAAAATCTTTCTTTTCAAATGGAGCTTGTAGCCCTGAAAGCAGAAAAACAGAAAAATAAATCAATAGCCACACAATCAACCCCAGGTGGCTTCAGCATTTATTTGAAGCACAAAAAAACAAAGACAAAAAGAGAAGAAATTATTTAAGATGCTTTTTTCATTTGGTGTCTTGTCCTTATTTTGGCTGCTTTACTTCCAATTTGTCCAACCACTTAATATCATCTACATGGTTTTTTTTCACATTACAACTTCAAACTTCTGTTGGATAATGAGCAAGTCTTGAGCATGTAGGTATTAAATTCCTGCTTAAATCTGCAAATTTGCACACTTTAAAATGGCCATTTGAAATACTTTGCTATGTTTTATGTATGAAAATCATAAAAAAAATGCTGACTATGATTTTACAGTTAAAAAAATAAGCAATATCTGCATTTCATATTATATGCACCCACTCTAATCGCAGTAGACCAACCTTTTTGCTCCTTGTTTTAATAAGCTCCATCTTATCTTAGTTTTTTATCGCAAGCTGTCACAATAAAATCTACTGCGAAGTCTACAGCTTAACTGGCGATAATTTATTACTGTATCACTGGTGACTGAATTGGCTTACGTTGTCCATGGGCGAGTTTATGCATAAGTGAAGCCTTAGAGGGATCTTAATCAATTTTCAGAGCTGGAATGATGTTTGACAAAGTATGTGGAAGGTTAAAGAAAGAAAGAAAAAAAAAAACATGTACAGTGGAGAAAACTGGGAAGGATTTCTGGAGGGGAAAAAAATTCATCTACGAAAAGTATAACAAAGCACCTGAGAGATTTGGCCCTTCAGTTGATTTATCTACTGTCAAAGTCTCTGCAGAGATGACATTAGTGTCGAGAAACGGAGAAAAGACGTATGCCATATTGCACAAGGGTGTGACTAAAACTGGAGTCCTTGCTTTTTGACCAGCCAATCACATCTACGCCAGGTTTCTGCAGAACTTCCCAGTCGAAACGGAAGCTTTCCAGGAACATGTGAGACACGTTGGAATGTTTCTGGAATAGTTTTAACCTGCCGGTGCTCCATGTGCTCATCTGATGAGAGTATTCAGAATGAAAAATGCACACAAAACCCAACCTCTGCATCCTTTTACTTCCTTCCTCCTGGTTGCTAAATTACATACCAGATATTTTAATTTGTGACAAATGCACAAGTCTTTGAATTGTTTTGGTTTCCCAGTATTGGTGTCATTTTTATATTATTTCAATTTTGCCAGAAGGAAGTTCATTTGGTGACAAAAGTGCTGGGACAATCTAATTTAACTTCTCCAAAAGTAAAGCCATTAAGTAGAAAGAAACAGAAGCTGAATATGAAATTGAACACAGTTTCAATCTCCTCAATAGGAGGACATACAGCAAGAGGTGCATAAAATAAAATACTTTTATTTCTGATGATAAGCATTACCATATTTAACTGCTTTGACCTTCAAGTTTTTCCTGATAACTTCATCCAAGACCTTTAATTCAAATACATAGTGGTAGTCACACAGTTAAAGTTGTTCTCCCTGGTGACAGTTTAACCTTGAGGTAGTAATTAATCACCTCTAGGAACATTTAATGACTTAAATAAGAGGTGAGTATCCTCTGAAGTAAAGCATATGCTCCTCCTGGAAGCGCTGTCATCAAATTTAATGGAATGAACGGGAGACGTTTCTTTAGCTAATGAATGTGGTCAAAATGAAGTCAGGTTGATAACGGATTTAACTCGGGTCTCCATGGAGATTCAGCAAGTATAAATAAAAGCCAGATTGTGTGACCCGTTGTAGGCTTTCAGTGTGTACTGTGCTGGTTTGTCAATAGGGGCATCTAAGGGTGAGTGTGGGAACTCGGTTTGGTATCTCAGTGCCACCATTGACCAGGGCCGGATTTAGAAGGATGAGGGCCAGCAGTTTCGGGTGCCCTGTCCAGAAAAACAGAAAAAAACAAAGATAAAGGTATTTTATTAGGTAGAGCTACACATCAACAAGTTTGAAATGTCCCACTCAAAACTGCTCCATGTCGGTCCCAAACAGACATACAATTCATTTCAAAAAGGAATATTTCAGGCGCTCCCAAAACGTGGTGCCCTGGGCTACTGCCCCATTAACCCTTTCTAAAGTCCAGCCCAGATTTTGACAGCTACAGGACTTTTGTCCACTTTTCTTTGAATGATTACTTTTATTTAGCCACATTGGGAGGTTTAGAAGCCTGTTTTAGGTCATAATTATTGAATAGATGTTCAAGGGGCAGTGACTGGAGTTTTACAGGCACAAAAGTCATTGATGGTGATCGGTACAATTCTGTCCAATTTTGCTTGAGTTCAGCTGAGGCTAATTAGCATACTTTCAAACTGAGGCCTTGCTCCTCCTGCCAGCTCTGTTCTCTTTATTTAGCCAGTTAATTTCCCACAGCCAGTCTGAGCCAGCCTCTACCTCTGTCAGTCAGCTTTGGAAGTTCATGTTTTTTTGGGGTTTTTTTTTTTCACAATTTAACTTTTTTTTCCCATTTGCAATGTTTCCGCATGGTAAACTGATGTATTTGCTTCTGGTCCGTCATGCAGTGCCAAGTGTGTGATAATGTTGTGCGGAGGGAGTGCATTGTGGTCCGCTGTCGAGTTGCTTGAGGAGAATTCCTCCTATCAGCTTCCAACGCCTCAGAGGAATCCCCATGAAACCCAGTCTATCAGTCCATTCAGGTTCTTTGACTCGCTAACTGATGGTGCTGCCTCAATAGAGGGCTGTGAAGAAAATCTTTACTTCACTACAGATTCAAAAAACATATAAAACCACAAAAAAATTAGGAATTTCTCAACGTTCTTAGTCATGTTCCCCACCAAGAAAGAGATGACGTCTGCCAAGTGTGTAAAGTGGTTGGTTTCAAAATGTCCTAATAGAGACATATTTCGCTGTCTTCTGACTTGAAGTATTTTTTGTTGCTGTTTTGATTAAACATCTTGTTCATTATAACACAAGCTTCCCTGGAGATTTTGTTACTTTTGTCCAGTCTCCATTTCTAGCGATCAACCAAAATCCGAGAAATTGTTGTGCCTTTTATCGCATTGTGTTCAATTCAGACTGCGTCTTTTCACACAAAGTCCTACGACGTAATTTTGCTGGCTCTCTGCATCTAGTCCATTCCCCTTTTTCCACAACTGCAGAGTTGTCGGGACTTGCATCCTTCTATCATCTGTCGAAATACTCAATATGCATAATGAGAAGGAAAATGGAAAAAGCCCAAATTGTCTAAGTCTGGAGCAAAACCTCAGCCTTGTGAATGATAGAAACACTAGTCCTTTTAAACTTCATGTCTCCCACAGAAACTCCAACAAAAGAGATAGAGAGAGACTGACAGACAAGAGGGGGAAGTCTAAGTGTTTCATGATGTAGCTGAAGGTGTTGTTGAAGCTGTCCTCAAGGTCCATGACTGAAGTGCAAGGTGAGATTGTTGAGGTGTAACAGGAAAGCTGTTGGTCCAGAAGGGCTTTAGTTCTTTGTGACAGGATGCATGTGAGGAGACTGTAGAGCGTCCTGAAGTGAACACGTTTGGGGATAAAATAGATTTCACCATTGGGGTTGAATGAGATTTAATTTGGTTTGCTTAAGCCGTTATAAAAGTACATCCTCAAATTCAAAGTCTACGGCACCCAGTGGAGGTTGGCGAGCTTCATATTTTATTTTTGGAAGAAAAAAAACTTGAGATCTATCATGGTTTGGTTTACGGACCAAAGTGCAGGAAACCAACGGGGATGTTTTTTGAAATGTTTAATGAAGGAGAAAAAAAAAAAAATCATTTGCCCAGAAAAGTACAGAGAGAAAATATAACGTAGGAATAGATAAACACAAGAAACGAATACCTTATGTGCAGGGCTTTTGTGTTAAACAGCTAAGGAAAGCCTGATCAAAGTGCAAGCAAGATCAACAGAAGAAGAATAGATGAGAATGAGTCCAAATAACAAATAAAAAGACCAAAAATGTGAAACCAAGGGAAAGTAAAAACCAAAGCAACTCTGAATGCTGACAAAAACATTTCAGTGGGGGAAAACCTATGTCACACAAGTTAAACTATTCCAACAGAAATGAAAGTGAAACTTTACTTTTGGGGTTGATAACGGTTTCCGTTTGACGCATTTTGAAATTTGTGTTTAACATTTTTCTAATGAATCTTCCACAGGAAGGCAAAAAATATGTTTTTCCATTAAATTTATTGTAATTCCCTCCAATTATAGTCTTGCAGCTCGATTCAGATGGGAGAATGCCGTTGTCAGTCCAACAATCCTAAATTGCAAACAAGCTGTTGCTGTAGTGGCTGTGTTTCAACTGAACCTGCCAAAGTGGAGCTTATATAGTTAGTGGCTTTAAGATCGCTTAGAGTTTTTTCTCTATTTTTATTTCTTCCTTTTCAGTCAAGAAAAACTCCAAAAAACATTCAATTATCTCCACAGTTAAGCATTAGAGATGTGAAGATGTATTAAAGCAGATTTCTATTTTTACTTATTTATTTTTTCCCCCCACAGACTGACCGAAACAGGTACTGTAATACAAATGGACAATAGAAACATTTCCTAACCATCCCATCTCCTTCAATTTAATGTTTAATGTCAAGGCCACATATAATTACCGCGAGCTTATCTCGTCATCACCTTGCAGCGGGGAGCCTTCAAAGCCCGATCAAAATGCATATATGCTTTTGATCCAATATCTCTGCCCCCTTTATCATGTTTCAGCAGGATTATTGGGATCACTGTCTGTCGGAAGCAATCTGAGGACCCAGATGGAAAGCATGACCAGCCAAACTCTGTTTTTCTGCTTGGTTAATCCGACAGCACCTTCTGAGGAGATCCAATTAAATCTCTCCTTCAAAGAATATGTGACTGCCCGGGCAAAGAGGAGATGAGATGAGAATGACGGGCGGGGAAGGAGGCAAGGAAGGGGAGAAAGAAAAGGGCGATCTTGTGTTTTAATCGTAGTGGATCGCCGTTACCCGGTCGAATCCGGCGCCGTGCACCGGAAAACCGCGTTCTGGACAGCGGGAGATTAAAAGTGCTTCATGTGTGGGTTTTTATGAACATGGAGGGCAAAAATGAATGCTTGGGAGTTACGAGGCCGCGCGGATAAACACATCATATATCTGTTGATTAAGGTGATAAGATAAACACCCTTTTAGATGAGATTTGTCAGTGCCTGTGATTACAGGGCAGAACACAAATTTCACAGTGACACACTGGATTAACACCATAAATTACTGCTTGAGCCTCGGAGAGCGAGGGCCATCTTTTCTCTTGGCGGCGGGGCGATTCATTCGCGGCACATTCATAATGCCAATTATGCGTTTTGTGGCGCACTTTCAGTCGTGATGCTTTCTTGGAACGGTCTCGCCGGCAAATTACTCGACTTCTGGAGCGACTCATAACTGGGCCGAATGAAAGTGGGGGGAAAAAAACTAAGTGAATTGTTTTGGTGTGCTCTCTTGCAAGTTTATGGCCTAAACTTCAAAGTTTATTAAGATTGTTTTGCAGAAATTGTTTGGTAAAATTGTCCACATCCATTTAATATTTCCACGGTACTTCACATTTTATTATTATATGGTACGCACAAGCCCACAGTATTGTAAAATTAGAAAGTGTAATATGGTGTCCAAATCTATTTTCTATTCGTCTTGTGTGAATTAACACTTTGTAGAACCATGATTTTTTTTCAGCTGTAGCAGCATCTAGTTTGAGGTTTAACTCAGTAAGTAGCCCTGCTGCTCTTGTTGATCAATTCAGAAATTTGCTTAGACATTGATTATGCAAGTGCTTCTAGTGTGCTGGAGGGAAAATTGCTCCATGTTGTCCATGTTGTGAAAATGGCTTCACACAGGGCCTGTAGAGACTGAAACAGTCTTGGTAAATATCCATTGCCATCAAGACACAAATATTGTCTTTCGACTCAGGTCAAGGGAAGACAGAGGGGTCCAAATGCATGATCTATTCATTAAAAAAATGTAAATATCAGATACACATTTGCGTTACTAAGCAACCTTAAAGTCAAAACATTTACCAACTAAACCCTATACTTAAGCTACCAACATGCTACTTAAGAAAGCTAAATTGGCTTAGTAGATATCTGATTTAATCAAGTAAATATTGAGTTATTTCATAATTTCAGAAGAATCCTCAGTGTTGCTATGAATGATGGGAGATGCAGTCCTCCCAACAAATGTCCAAGGTCTTGCTTTTGCATGTCCACAATCCTGCCACATTTGCCATCAGCAAGTCATTACAATGTGAATGCCAAACAAAAAAATAAAATAAAAGCCAGATTTGATCCAAACCGTTTCATTTTAGATGAAGTTTTTCAATCAATTGCTTCGTATTTTTCCGCTTTGAAGCTTAACTACTGGCAAGCTGTACATTCAAATGCAGGTAAATCTCTGCAAATTGGAATATGTATATTTCATGAGCAGGCAATCATGTGGGTTTTTTCCACTTTGTTAAGCAGCAATGGTTAACAGTTGGCTGCTATGAGTGTGTGTGTGTGTGTGTGTGTGTGTGTGTGTGTGTGTGTGTGTGTGTGTGTGTGTGTGTGTGTGTGTGTGTGTGTGGTGTTTTCCTGTCAAGCTGTGGATGATGAATAAAATTCAGAATGTTTAAGGGGTGTGAGCACAAGGTCAATTACAGCTGGACGCGAGACTTAAGTTTGCAAATCTGATAAATGCAGATTGATGTATTTGTAATTTTTACTCAATAATTCTAAAACGAGAAGTTGTGTGAAGTTGAACCCGTTCAAAATACGATTTTGCTACAATGTTTAAGGACTTAAAAGCAGCAGAGGTGCTGACTTCCCACATAAGAGTTTAGACCCTATTTTCTCTATCATAGTGGGGAGTGGAGGGGGAAAAAAATCCTCTTAGGGCACAAAACCGATTTAATAAAAACTCTTCCTTTTTTTTTTTTTCTCTGCTGGAGTGTACATAGAACTCTTCACCACACTTAAAGAGATCTTGAACACGAATATAATGGTGTGCCATCACAGTGTGACAGCTGCTTCGAACAATGCAGTGTGACATCCTGCAGAGTGGATAGTCCACCCTGGAAGTGATCCCTGACCAAATCTCCAAATAACCCGTAATTTTCGGTGTGGAGTCTCGAGCATTTGTCCTGGTTATCCGTGGCACCCTGAGACATCTTATGTCTGCCTTCTACTAATGAGAAACACTCCGAAAGTGCTGCTGAAGATGTCTCGCTGTGTGGAAATTACCCCCAGCAAAAACACTGGAAGGCCATTCTTGGTGCTTAACAGAGCTATGTATGTTAAATGCATTTCCTTAGCAGAGTACACATTACACAGAGGCAGGGAGGATTTCTAATGGTTTTACTGACTTCATGAAGTAGATTTGTTATATTCTTAACTACCGGTACTCTCCTCCTTTGAGCCTTCTTGTTTGCATAAGAAGGCAGCAGAGTGTTCTGAGAAAAATTCTTGAAAATCTAAAGCAACACAAATGTGTTTAAGTATTTTTGATTTCCTTCTATTGTAATTGGTTTGTATTCTTTTCTCATTTTCCTCAACTTTGTCAAATAAGTAATTCTCTGAGAAGGTGATTGGCCTACTTTCTTCCTGGCTTTTTCAGGTGTTTTTAATGCCATTGTTCATTAAGTGTGTTGATTAGAGCCTCCAGCTGAAAAAAAAGGCCTAAAAAAAAGGAAAGAAATTGCTTTGATTCCTGGTAAATTTGATTTCTATTGTATTTTGAGATTTCAACACTGTGGTGATTTCACTTATGTTACCATTTTCCTCCTTACTCACTTAATCTATTTAGTTCTGGCAACAAAAAACAGAAAAAACACATCTTAATTTTACAGACCGCTACAGATCTTACCACCATTTCCAAGAATACAATAATACATAAAATAATAATTACCTGAAAAGTAGGCTTGCTCACCCCCCGCCACCCAATCTACATTTATTTGATACAAATTGCCTTTTAAGGTAGATTAAAATAGAAAAAAAAATCCCTGATTGGCTGTGAATTCAAATGTCGAGCTCTGAAAACGTCAACCAGCAACTTTGCAAAAATACAGCAGCAACAAAATTCCACATCCTCTGTCATGGAAATGCACTTGTTTGATGTTCGTGATAACTTTGATAAGTACATGTCAACATGAGTTAAAGAAGACCTGATTATTCCTTGAAGCACATTACAAATCAGGGTTTGGAAAAACTACACTCGATGCCTCTGGACTTGGTTTTGGTTGCTTCCGTCCAATGTGGGCATTAGCTGTCGCTCCTGTTTGGCATTCATTCAACTCTGCACTCCGGTTTTGCACATGATGTTTGGTGCAGTACGATGCATCTGTCAGTCTCATTGAAGGGACTGATTGTGTCCTCGGGGGAATGTCGTTTTAATCAGATGCGCGACATTCTGCTTGTGGACGGTTTTTTATTTTCTTTCACATCCATCGAATGCAATCACCTTTGAAAAGTAAAATGACTAATTGTAGCACTATAGTCATTTTTATCACATATGCTTCATAAGAGGAAACATGTTTTCTCCCTTATTAAATCAAGAAAGAACATTAAATGACACACAAGTTGTAAATTATCCCTTCAGAAACCTACAAAACCCATCAAAACCATGGCAAAAATGTGCAGTTTTGTTTTTTATTTCAATGGAAAATCTTGTGCACCCTCTTACATTTTATTTGCATTCCGGTTCTCACTGCTCCAGACTTGCTTATAAATGTGTCCCCATTCTACAAATGCGTAGCTTGAATGAAGTAGGATTCCCTTTTGTCCTTTTTGAGTCAGCCTATTTCAGGGATGACCAGCTCCAGTCTTTAAAAGCCAACGTCCTGCACAAGTTAGACGCTCCCCTGGTTTACCACACCTGAATCTAATGAATGGCTCAGTACAAGGACTCAGTTGTGTCTCTGCAGTATGTCATGAATTTCTGCAGTCGTTACTCAGCCGCGTTACAGCAGGGACCAATCTAAAACATGCACACACCTGCTGTTGAGGAGCGGAGTCGCTGCTCAGCCTTGTCCACTCAACACATGCTTTGTAACTGTCTGGCAACTTATCGCCAGAAATCATTTAAATGGGGTGTATTACATGTTTTACAGGCACACGATGCCATTTACAGCACAAATAAGTTACCATTTCACCTTCCGTTGTCATGAAAATGCTGCATGTCGAAAATATCTTAAAAGAAAATTGGCTCCACATCATAATTTTTCTGAGATGGCTAAAGAAAGAAACCAAAATACTCAAAGTTGCCTCTGATTTGTTTCCACACCTGTTTCTTCAAGTGTCGTTTTGTCTCAATAATCTTTGAATTCAGCCAAGTCTTTTCTCTTTTTTTGCACCTCCACATTGTTTTCTTTTCTCAAGGCCTTCTCGCTATTGTCTATAGGCGCCCTCACCAGCCATTGCTTGTTATTTTGCAAACCTAGAAAATACTTGACGAGAACAATGAACTGAGCAGAAAAGCTGGTGGTATTTACCACATATTTTCTAAAATTCTTAACATTTTTTTCCCATAAAATGAGGTCAGGAAACCGTATAATTATTCAGACCGTTGCCGTACTTTGCCAAAATATAGATTAGATGGAATAGAAGATACGGATCTAGGCGGCTGCTTTATGTTTAATTATATTCAGCTAAACCTGCAGCGAGCTCACAAACGGAAACCAAAAGGCAATCGAGAGTTTCATAAACGCCGTAATTTTTATGAATTGCTCATTCGTAGCGCGCTGTTTGGAAATGAAACTAACCTAAATGACCACATGCATCACAGGTAAACAACAGGAACGGCAGATGATCTGTCAGGTGAAATGGAGCGGGGAACACACTTGAAGCATCATCGCGCCGGCTAAGGATGTACGAGTTTTACGCTTGCTCGCACGAATACTAATTGGAAGCTTGAGAAAGGAGAACATTTAGCAGATCAGTCATGACAAGTTGAGGGAAGAAAAAAAAGCAGCACCTGTAATTGTGGGACAAAAAAAAAAACAAATGATGCAAGTAAACGTTTTACAAAATGTGCTGTGCATATTTATCAAAATTTAGTCAAGACTTTACAGCAGCTTGTGCTTCTTCAAGTTTGGCTAATGTAGAGTCTAAAATTCTTGCCTGTTCTTTGCAAAATATCCCAATCTGAAATGGATTGAGATTTTGTCGTCGCCGCGGGGGCGGGGGGGGGGGGGGGGGGGGGGGGGGGGGGGGGGGGGGGGGGGGCGGGGGG
>CAEGAF010009240.1:0-14012 GCA_903067075.1 Micropoecilia bifurca
TATATATATATATATATATATATATATATATCGTATTGTGGGGAGAATATCGTGTATTGTACCGTACCGTGAGATTATTGTATCACTACAGCCCTATTCAGAATATTGCTTGGTTGGCTACCAATATCATCAGGTGTGCGCGAGAAACTACATTTTTATTTGTTTACTTCTCTATACACTGTAAATTAGAAAGGTGAGAAAATACACAAAGCTTTGCCAGGGTACCCATGGTGGTCATAATATTAAGCCTGATCAGTGTGTATTCCCCATCCTTTTAGTGGATTCATTAATTAAATTTGTTCATTAGCTGCACCTTTAAATTGGATAAAACAACATCCCTCACTTATTCTACAAAGTTCTGGAAAGAGTCACAATCAGTTATTAAAGCATTTCTGTAAAAAAAGAGAAAGCAAATGCTAACCATTTCTGTTCGGAAAGCCATTTCTTTCTCCAGGTTGGACAGATGTGAAAAGTGTCTGTCATTCTCAAAGAGCTGAGACAGATGATACCTGGTCACAAAAGAGGACAAGTAGTGTGAAAACAAGTAGCAAGTAAGCAAAACGTCCGTGTCAGTCCAACACAGCAGTGTTGATGCTGCAGCTTACCAGTGCAGATATCCAGTCAGCCCACCTGTGGACAGAGAGATTGAAAACTTCGTGAAACGAGTGAAAATGGATCAGCAAATACACAAACCGCACAGGATTCAAATGTGATTGTTGAACCATCGGTTTACTGCTGGGTTGTTATAAAAATGGATATCCAGGAGTGAAGTTAATGTGGAAAACCTGTTAACACGTGTCTAACCGGTGAATAAAGCAACTATAACGGAGCGGAAGTTATTTATACCAGAGTTTAACAACGTCGACTGCTGGAGAGCTAGCGCTTGCGTAAGCTAACGGTTAGCCTCGTGATGGTGAACCGAGATAATTCCCCCCCGATTTCCCGCTGTAACGGCGCCGGTTTACCAGCGTTAGCCCCCCCGTTAGCTTCGGTTTTATCGGCATGCTAGCGGGGCTAAAGCTCCGGACTTACCGAGGAGGACCGTGACAGCCAGGCTCCAGACCGACGGCGAAGTTAGCCCGAGCTTGTGTCCGATTATCGACAGCCCGTCTGGATGAGAGAAAGCCTTGATATCCCTGCCTGGTCGCCGAATGGTACTTTTGCTGTGGGGTGAGATGTGATGAAGAGTCTGGGTCTGACCGGGACTCTTACCGGGCTGTTTCCTGGTTTTGGCCACCATGACTATGAGCAGCGGAGCTCCGGGGAGCGGAGCTGAGAGAGCGGAGGGGTGTGAGAGTTAAGCTGCTCCGCTGTCGCTCCTATCTGCCCCTCGGATCTGGTTTACTACCTGAGTGATGCTGGGACTGACTCCTCGTACAAGCGTTGTTACACCGGCGCCCCCTGCTGGTGGTCTAGTCGCACTACAGTAGGCTTTTGGTGTAGCCATGGCAACCCGCATCTTGTTGCAGAAACCAAGCGCAGAAAACTACAAACAAAAGAAAAAGAAAATAACCGAAGAAAATAAGCTAAACAGAAAGTCATAATTTCGACTTTCACAGTCATAATTATGAGATTTAAAGTCATAATTTTGATGTTCAAAGTCATAATTATGAGATTTAAAGTCATAATTTTGATGTTCAAAGTCATAATTACGAGATTTAAAGTCATAATTTCGATTTTCAAAGTCATAATTGCAGATGATGATAAAATTGTGATAATTTTGAAATTACTTTAAAATAATGACTTTAAATTATGAGATTTAAAGTCATAATTTTGATGTTCAAAGTCATAATTATGAGATTTAAAGTCATAATTATGACTTTCGAAGTTATAATTTCGACCTTCAAAGTCATAATTTCGACTTTTGCAGTCATAATTCTGAGATTTAAAGTCATAAATTTTATGTTCAAAGTCATAATTTCGACGTTCAAAGTCATAATGATGACTTTCAAAGTCATAATTTTGTCATTCAGTCATAATTTCGACTTTCACAGTCATAATTGTGAGATCTTTTAAAACAAAGCTAAACAGGAGGTCATAATTTCGACTTTCAAATTCACAATTATGACTTTAAATCTCATAATTATGACTGTGAAAGTCAAAATTATGACTTAGAAAGTCGAAATTATTACTTTGAAAGTCGAAATTATGACCTTCTGTTTAGCTTTTTTAAAAAATCTCATAATTATGACTTTCAAAGTCGAAATTATGACTTTCAAAGTCGAAATTATTAATTTGAAAGTCGAAATTATGACTTCCTGTTTAGCTTTTTTTCATGGCGGAAATGGGCTTCCATAAATTACACACCTGAGAGCAGAGGTATGAAATAAAAGGCATTTCAGACACAGAGAAAGTATGTAACCTACCTAAACTGATAAAATATAATAAAAAATAACAACGCAGCATACTTCAAAAACAACTGTTTTCTTATGCTTTGTCTTTACTGATATGATTTCAAATGTAACTGAGTAACCTTATTCAAAATAAGTACCGTAAGTAAAAGTAAACGTTCAGGTTTTGTAAAGAACTTAAAGGACAAATTAAACAAATTGTAATTACATTAATACATTTAATTACTTTCCACTCTTATGGCAGAACCAATACATATATTTTCCATATTGCTTCTACTTCTGCGTTGTCCATACAGGCAGCCTATAGTACAGTAAAATGTTTATAATTTCATTGGTTTTGTTTCCCACATGGAGCCTCTGACGGCAAGAATTTACACTACTTTCACCCCTGGTTCAGTCCTCTTATTTTTGAGATGTGATGCACATTAATCTTCTATCTGTTAATAAGGTGGTTTCCCAGATAACAGTATGGATTCAAACTAATGTATCAATATTATCTTCTTTACATTATTTCAATTTCTTTCAAAATAATAAAAATATCAACAAAAACTATCTCCCCAGATATTCATTATCCCTTTTTTATGAAGATTTATGACTAGTAAATGTCTCTCCTCGTGAGATCATTTATGAAATAAGAATATAAAACGTTTCCATTTGTAAAAAAAAAAAAAGGGGGGAAATGACATTAAAAAACGAGGCATTAGCAAATCTAACCAGTAGGTGGCACTGCAGAACAACAATCTGTTCTTTTGCAATAGTTATGATTTTATATTAGTTAGGTTGACATGATTCCTTTCTTTTTTATAAAAATATAAAATAATGTTATTGCTTATTGAGACTGCTGAGATTTTTTAGAAACTGTTGCATTTGGTCAAAAAATTAGATAAGAAAATGTGAGTTCATCTGATCTTTTTTTAAATATTTTGGGGAGCAGTACGTTGAGGCATGATGATGTCAAAACACCACAAGTCCCAGAATCGTAATGTGACTAAAAAAGTGTTAAAATAGATTGTTTTACTAAGGATCATGGGATCAGATTCTGTGCCAAGATTGGATATCCAATGTCCTTTAGAAGGAAATCCAATATAATTTGTCAAAAAATGATTTGATCATTTGTTATAAATCTATTTTTAACAAATGAAGCTTATTTTGATGTCAAACTAAAGACAGAATAGACAATTTACATTGGTAGCCTATCTAAGTTTTGTCAACAAACTCCTTTATTATCAAACACCAACATTCTCTTTCTTGCATAGTTAATCTTACATGTTGATACATACAGTGCAGATGTACTTGTGTATCAATCAAAGAGTCATTTAATGCAAACTAATTTGAGCAAGTGTTTTACTTTTCAAACATTTGGCACTGATAGATTTTTAATCTCCATAAATAACAAGAAATCAAAGAAGAAAGATGAAAACTAAAAACTAAATTCAAATTAAGATTCAACAAAGTTGATGATTTTTCTGGACTTATTTCTTTTGAGATGAATTCCAGGGATTATTTTTGGACTGATTTCCAATGTTGTTTATTTATTTATTAATTTTTGATAAATCTTCATGGCAGTTTTAAGTCATTTCAAGTTCCTCTTAAAGAACTAAAACAATAATATTTAGTGTTTTTTTCCCACTAGCCTTTGTACTATTAGAAAGACATTCTCTCATTCCACACACTGAGTGAGCTGTCAAAGCAAAATGGTGTTTCTACACTTTAAAAAAGTCGTTGGCATCTTATATTAATGAATGCACCTCTTACTTTGGCTATGAGATTTCCGAAAATCCTCCAATATTTCCAAATCTAACATGATAGAGCAAAAATAGATACTTCTTACACCCTTCCTGTTACCTGCTGAAAGTCTCGCTCTCTCTCATTCTGTTGCAGCCTAAATGAGCCACAAGCTGGACAGATTGTGGAAAAAACAGTTTCCTTTTAGATGAATGAGTAAATAAATACAAGCTTTATTTCAATCTCGTAAGAATGCAACACATGTTAGTGAACGCAGAGCAAGAAACAGAAACAAAGTAAAAGAATTAAAATGCCAGATAATCTCCATCATTCAGATTATGCGTAGTAAAATAAAATGTTATAATTTCTCAACCAACCAGAGTAAGAGAAAACAAATACTTATTTATCCATCCATTTTCTTTGCACCCTTGTCCTTTGATGGGGTTGCTGGTGCCTCTCCAGCTGAGGTTCTGGGTGAGAGGCAGGATCACCCTGGACAGGAACCCAGTCTGTTGCAGGGCAATACAGAGACACACACACATTCACACCTAAGGACAATTTGGAGAGGCCAATTAACCTGACAGTCATGTTTTTGGTCTGTGGGAGGAAACTGGACAGAACCCATGCATGCACAGGGGGAGCATGCGGACTCCATGCAGGGGGACTGGGGCTGGGAATTGAACCCAGAGCCTTCTTGCTGCAAGGCAACAGCTCTACCAACTGCGCCACTGTGCAGCCCCCAATACTTATTCAATTAATATCTAATTGATAATTTAAAAAATCTAACTAAGTTTTCACTAACTGTATCCATTCCACAGAGTGTTGTTTTAGCACAAGCTGTTAGTATTTGTATGTGGTGGGTTCACCGATCGGCTAAAAAATCCCAATATTTGGGTTTCTGACAGTCAAGTCAAGGCCAATGAAAAAGAAAATCATCAGCTTCAGTCAGCGTCTCTAGTCTCAAGACATTCTCACACTTTTTAGCGGAAAAAATTAAAAGTACAAATCCTTTTGATAAAGTGGGAAAACATACATGCAAACAAATGTTTGTTTTTCTTCCCTGACTAATTCGATGCGTCTCACCGTTCTGCTTTCCCTGAGACTGTACTGTCTCTCAGACTGTTTTAGTATCATTGCTGTGGTCAAACAGACGCTCCCTCAGCCCACACACATCTGACTCTTTGCTTATTGTTACACCCTCTGCAGTTGTTGTTGGAGCACCAGGCGCTGCGCCTTTCGCCGCTCCCTCCATCCAAAGCCAACCCTACAAAACCACCAACACATGTGGACATCGCATGGGATAAAAATCCTTCCCTGCATGCCACATCTCTCATCAACCAGCCCTAATTCCATCCCACCAGAAGGCTGATTCCTCGCCGCTTTTTGCTACCACAACACTATTTTCTCAAACTCCCCACAGGATCAAAACAGCCAGCTCAAACTGAAACACAATAACTGTGGCTGACTGGTCGTCGTGGCTGTCAGAGACAGGAGGTGTCGCTGGACAGGACTCTAGTGAGGGATGAGCTATTGCTAGCCGTTCGCTCAGATTGCGATTACACTGAGGAGATTTGTTTTAACAGAAAACACAGGATGGCAGGGCGGATACTGTCACCGGTTTCCAGTTCTGTCAGGAGTGTGAACGACGCTATCCAAGTCATTCTGTTACCGGAGGATTTAAGTCCAGATTTTGTTTAGATCACTATAAAATGTGATATTTTTTAATCATTCGGTATTGGGCCTTGTGCTTTGGCTCAATGTCCTGCTGCAGAAACAAACTGTAATTGGGTTTAAGGCTCCGCAATGCACAGAGCAAAATCACAATCACTTCAGTTATGAAAAAAAGTCACGGTCTTGAGGAACCTCCATATTTCCACCACCACGTTGGACAGGCAGGATGAGGTTATATTTCTGAAATAGGTCTAGGTAACATTACACACACATTCCCAAAAGTTCAACTTGTGTCAAATCAGTCCACATAATATTAAAAAAGTAGTTTAGTTAAAATTATTAATTGTTTAGCAAGGTGAAAATTACTTTGTCCAAGCAGGCCAGGTTGGTTCGGATTGCTACTTTTGCAGCATCAGAAAACTCCTGATCTTTTTCCTACATTAATGTTTGTTTTATAATCTAAGACGTTTCAAACACTTACATTTTTCCAAAAGTAAAAAAGCATAGGAAAGCTGTAATAGGCAAAAGACTTTTTAAGACACACAGCTATCAATCTATCAGTCAAGTATATTTTATTGAGGCAGATGTGAAAACCAATGACAGACATTACATATTGTCAAGTGCCTCATTAAAATGATCAATGCACATGAAATATGTTGGTCTAACAGGAGTTTTGGTTGGTCAAACCAGAGGTTTTGTCTTAAAATTGTCTGGCATCAAACTCAGACAGGTACGTCCACATAAATCAGAACATCATTAACAGGAGTTTGTTTCAGACCAGAAGACCTGCACTCTGAACAATGGGGAGTAAGTCATAAAAGGTCATGCACAAAGTGCTGCATTCAGTCATATAAGATGAAAGTTTAGTGGAAGGAAAAATTGCTCAACGCAACAGAAATTATTGCCGTGTCAAAGGACTGAAGCAAAGCCCACTCAGCTGCGGGGAGTAAGTTGCAGAAGGTCAATGTACAGAGTGCTGCATACAATCATAAATGAAAAGTTTGGTGGAAGGAAAAAGTGTGGTAGAAAACGATGCACAAGACAACAGCCAAATTCAGAGCATTCAAGAGCTGAACCAAAGCCCAATCAAAAGTTTGGAGAAGATTCACCAGCTGTGGACTGTGGCTGGGATCAGTGCTGCAGACATTAGATCATTTTCTAATTTATTGAAAAGCCGATGTCTATGTAGTAAAGCTGATTCAATGCCGTATGTGTGTGTTTCTGAGGCAGAGGCAGGATGTGTGAATTAATTTACTTGCCAGCTGCCACTCCTGCCGCTGTGACATGTTCATTACGAAGCAGGAACATATGTTGCCAATGCTGGCTCGTTGTCTGGGTGTCAGTTATCCAACATTGCGGCCCATCAGTATTCTCTGGAAAGCAATTCAATTAGAGATCTCCAGGGGCCGCGGGGCCCTCAGGGCAGTGAGGCCCTCAGCTCCACATCACTGGGTCCAGGACTGAACGGCCGTCTCTTCAGAGTCCTTTGTGCTGGTTTAATATAATGATGTGAATTTTAACCTGTTAGATGACATTAAATATGTTACTAGAAAAGATTCACATTCTCTTTGACTTTGTGATATCTGCAGTCGACTTCTAAGCTAATATATTGCATTTTATTCAATTATTCATTACAAAGCAAGGCAGCAATCAGACGGTATTTTTAAATTTTTCTTTATATTTACGTCTCTGAGGTGTTTTTTGCTTTATTATTATAAAACTACACAGCTATTAATGCAAAATGTGTGATGCAAAGAAAGAAAATGTACTTTTTCTACCTGAATCTGACATTTTTTTTATCCTTGTAAGAGTTGAAATGTGACTTTCTTTTAGATTTTTTTTTAGCCCTTTATGACATAAGAGACAATTTTTTTTTCTTTGCCTCAGACTTTAAAATAAAAGGTTATTCTTTAGACTTGTTGACTTCAAGATGGCACTTTTTGTTGCACTTTTCTAACATTCTTTGAATAGTTTTACCTCTAGCCTATCATCATATTCACAACTCATGGTGATGGGTCCTGTAATCCTAATTAATCTGAACCAACATCGAGGGTTTGTTGCTCAAAGCCTAAAAGGTTTCTATTAAAGTCCCAGAAGTAAACTTCACATGTTTACATTTGTGATAGTATACTATCAGCCTATAGGCTGCAAATGATTTTGCATCCAAACAGATAATGAAAATGTTTATTGTAGAAGATTTGTGAGCAAGAGTTGGTAAATATTTAATAATTTATCATACTTGAAAGGCATGTTCTCTTGTCTTTACCATTTTGAAAACAATTTTTTTTACTCATGACAATACAAAGTAAAAAAAGCGTTGACTTAATCATAGAACCCATCAATTAAATGGCTAAAATAATGCATCAGTTTAAACTTAAATACAATACTCGTGACTCAACATGTTCATCTTGGAGTATCTTTACAAATAGTGCTGCAGGAACAAAACACAGATTTAAAAAAAAAAAAGATTTTTCCTAATGTGGCCATCGAAATGAACATCAGCCTTAGGTCATATTTATATCCTGGGAAAACTCAGTATTTAATAAATTACAAGTTCCTTTGACATTCTGATAAAAAACCAGAGTGGTGTGGCGTTACAGACACAGAAAAGAATGAACCTCTAGATTTAAGATTGTTACACACTTTTGGTATGATTATGCTCCTATTGGAGGCTGTTTTGGTTGTAAATGTGAAGATAAAAGCAATATAACAAATCGCCACTGGTGGCGCTGCTGCTGTGCGCAAGCGCTGTACCTGTAACGAAGAAGACCCCAGTTCCTGAATAAACGTTGCCATGTGCTTCCTCCAGTTATCTGCTTGAATATTATTTTATTTGACCTAGTGTATCATACACAACAACCTTTATTTTACAGGTACTTGTATATATAAGTGAAATAAATGAATTAAAAGCAAGAATTAGCTGTTCAGGTGCAGATCATGACATGAAGGTCTATTAACAGATCACAGAACAACCTCTGCAGGTGCGGAAACATGGGCAAAAAAAGATTATTTTGCATTTATAGTTAATAGTTTAGAGATTATAAAATTTCTCAAGTAACCAATGTTAAATCTTTAAATGAGCAGTAAGTAGCATTTTATTATCTTTACTGCATGACTAACCTTGCTGTTTCTCTCCTGGTTGGATGTTTTGTCTTGAACTCCTACAGGTGCTCCAGGACCTTTCCTTCACCCTTTGGTCGTTGCCATGGAAACACTGTTTTACTTGGACACAGTGATGCCCTTGGACCTGATCTTAATCCCAGTAACACAGCTGCCTGGATTACCGGCGCACCTCGACCCGGTGCGTTTGAATCCCCCTCTTCCTGGGACAAAGCTGACAGCCAGACTCACCTGCTGCTCCGCGATGGAGAGATAAACGGAGGACGAGGAACCAGGCAGAGCATCAGGCTGGGATTATTCTGTTTTTAACAAGTGATGATTAAAACCCGCAGGAAAGAGATTTATTCCCCCGCTGCATATCATGTTAATTGAGAGTTATTTTCATTTTGTCTTTGTGTAAATTAATCAGCTGTAAAATGTTTACTATAAACATAAAAAAGAAAAGCTGTGTGACCTCTTAGCTTTAAAGCTGCACATAATCCTGCGACTGAAAATCCACAATGATTTCACTTGTAATTGTTCTTGAATTTTCACATCAGAACTATATTCAACTTTTTATGTTTTTGAATAAATAATTAGAAATATTGAGAATTTTGTTCTGAAATGTGTTTTTCTGTCCTTTTCTTTGGTGATTATTAAGACATTTTGTCTTCCACATCACACACTTCCATTGTTTCCTGAAATGTTTTTCCATATTTTCTAGAACAGTTGTGTCCTTAAATGGCCACCAAATGATCAATCAGATCTGGCAAAAGTTGCAGTTAGCTGAACATCCTGACGGCATCTTCAAGTCTGAAACAACATTTTGCTCTAAAAGCCTAAAATAATCTGGATGCTTAAGTTGTAATCAAAGCTGTGACTGAAAGCAGAGTTAACTAAGTGATCTTAAAGTCTAAAGAGAAGATGGAGGGCAAGCGAGAGGCCAAGCGGTGAGTTGAGAGAGAGGACATGATTGGCTTAAGTCGGTGCAGAAAGATTGTTTCCTTTGGTGCTGTTCTGCGATTTCCTGTCCTGTGATCATCTATTCCATATGATTAGGCGATGTGCATGGCGTGCAGTCACATGCTGGCTGTGCAGACAAATGAAGCAGAGCAATGACAATGTTGGCAGACCGACACAGAGCGGATTAGCTGCTGCAACGAGGAAAACACACGAGTGATGTGCTTTAGCTGCTGAGGCTGTTTGTAGGACTGAGTGCTATTGGTAACAAGAGTTCATGCATTTCGCTTCTCAGCTTTAGGTAACAAAACAACTAGTTTATTTCTTTTCCATCCGTCTCATTTGAAAATGTGGGGGTTGATAAGGACGCATTCTCTCTTGCAAGGTTTGAAACTTGTACAAATACTGTATACAGATGTGAGTGAACCTAAGCAGCTCTGAATTGGGCTTGTGTAATATAATTAGCCTAAATCAGTGGCCTTCCATTCAGAGTCGACACAATGCTGCAGAGGTCCAGCTCTCCACCTCTTTTACACACACATACACACAAACATACGCATACACACAACATACTCAAGCTGTTTCAATAGCACAAAAAGAGTCACAAAGCTGGGACTCTGTAGATGATGGACTAGTTAATGATGTTTGATCTGAAGTCAGACAGAAACACAAAGACAAAAACAAAAAACAGAAAATCTACATGGTTTATAATTTGCTGAATCCAAAATTTAGTTCTAAATATGTCACACAACACACAACATATGGAGTCCCATATAAAGTCTATTTAAATATGCAAAATGAATTTTTCTCATAATTTCCAACCCCAATTATCATCATAACACACATAACACAGGCTGCAGATTAATAATGAAAGATTCCTTCTGGGGGAGAAAATGTATAGAACTACCTTTTCACCCATTAAGATTCTTTGTTAAATGTAAGAATACTAAATGTTTTTCTTCTTTATTACAAAAAGAAGAAAAACCAAAGACACGAATAATGTATTAATGACAAAATGAGAGAAAATGTAGAGAAGCAGTTTATGCATAACATGCTTTATATTTGTAGTTGTAAAAACATTCAGGAGCTTCAAAAAAAAAAAATCCCCTGCATCTGTATAGGCCTATTGGCACCTGAAGAATTAGAATAAAATAATCTGAACGCTGTAGAAAATGTAAAAAATGTATTGGTTTGTAGGTACTATGCAAAACAGGAAAAACAAGAGAACATAACCTGTGAAGTGCATTGAATGCTACACTGGGTTTTAGATCATTGCAGTAAAATCTGGTGGACTCTTACTGTGAGAATGATGCAGAATATCTAGTCAAATCAACACAGAAATGTTTCGCCTGACAAAATCTCAACCTCAATTCAAGTCAGATTTCTATTTTCCCATTCCTGCTTATCAAGTGTTTTTTTTCTTTCATTATACAGTGATTTAAAAAAAAGTATTAAGCTTCTTATCTTTGTAAGAGGTGTTTTATTGGAGAAGTAGTCAGGAAACCCAATTGCTTTAATTAAGTCTAAGATACAGTGGTGATTTGGAAAAACGGTGGAAGATGCCCTGGAATACTTCGTGTGAGTTTACGCGTCCGTGTAGCAGCGCCAAGCTTCCCCTGTCGCTTGTCAACGCCTTGACGGTTTAATCTTTTCCGCCTTGTGCGAGAATTAAAAGGTTACAAGTTTTCTTCATGGCTTCTTGCACACAGCATAAGGGGTTTGTTCACCAGTGGCAACTTGGTCAATTCTCAAAGGGGATGAGGTGAAGGCTGACGGGAAGAGAGGCGCACAGAGGGGATGTAGATGTGCAGGGGATGTTGGTGTCAGAAGGAGTTTTTCAAAATTTCCTGTGATGTAAAGGAAAATCAAAGCAGCTGCTGTGTTTGTTTCTTATGTTTTTGAGATTTGCATTTGACTTTTCTACGTGGAAACGTCAAATGAAACAATGTTGAAGATATAGAAGCAACTGTACCTGTATATTAAAAAAGTGTTTTTAGATCTTGAACTTTTTTCTGTTTTAATCAAAGTGAAATCAGAAACATGAATTTTATTAGCACTATATGTGATAGAACAACATAAAAGGACAATGATTTTGAGATGAAAGGAAATAAACATGTTCTTTTATCCCATGTTTTAAAAGAATCATAAAAATCTGAAAAGTGTGGTGTGTTTGTGTTCTGCTTTCCTATATCAGTACTTTGTGGAAATATTTTTCATTGCTCTCAGTCTTCTGGAGAAATGCCTACCATATTTGCAGATAGAGGCTGACATTTCTTTCAGACTGCATTAAGAGAATCCATAAGTATTGCCACATATTCTCTTTGGTTCTAGGTGTGTACTTTGACTGGGCTGTTTTAACATATGAGTGTATTTCGATCTTATATATTCCAGTCGTGGCCATTTTGGGAGGTGAATATCTGCTCCAATTTAAAATTTTTCGCAGCGTTTGCTTCCTCCTTGCTTCAATCCATTCCGATCAGCTTCCTGTTATTCCCAGCATGATACTGACATCACCATGTTTATTCTGGGGATTTTGTGTTCATGTTTTAATGCAGTGTTAGTTTTGCACCTAAGTTTTTCTGGTTTAAAACAAGGAGTGGCCTTTTCTTTAATGATGCTCACTAATGCTCACTAATGCTCTCCAATAAACCTCTGAAACCTTAAAAAATATATATATTTTTAATTCATAATGACACTAAATTCCACATATTTGACTGTTGAAGTGATGCCCGATCCAGTTTTGAGAACATTATTATTTTTCTTCTACATTAGTTACATGCCTTCACTGGCTTATCACATAATATTTTACTTGAATGCTGGGAATCCGCTTCAATCACCTGCAGAGCCCAGGTGATTGGCTGGGCTCTGCAGGGTTTCTAAGTATTGGCGCAGTGTGAGTCAACAATCAGGAGGATTTTGAAACGACTCATTTTCCAGACACCAAAAAGCATGAACTAACTGCTGGAAACACATAAGCATGTTTTTTAGGCACCTCCACTGATTTTAGAAGCTGTAGAGATGCAAATGGAAGTACAAAAAAGTAAATTTTAATAGAGAGTTTGCGTTATGGTGCAGAGCTGAAAGCTACGACTCCTGCAACACTCAGCTGCCTGTTTACAGTATTCCTATGCAGTACGTGAGGTCCGGTGAATGATGTTTATGTTTCCTCCAGCCTCCCATCACTATGAGATCCAGGTACAGAGGTGAGCTCTAATAGGCTCTTTCAGCAGCTTGGCGGACCGGCGCGCTGCAGTGATCTTTCAGCAGCTGGAAGCTTCGCTCACACCTCTCTGCTCACTGCAGTCCTTCAATTAGCAGTTTATTATTGCAGGGGCCCGCGGCTTCACAAACCTCTACCCGCCGTCTCCACCACCTGGTGCTGAAAGCTGCATGCCAATACAATAACTGACAGTGTATGAGTTGTGTGTGTGTTTGTGAGTGTGAGAGAGATGGAGTGCCAGAGTGCAGAGTGACACATTTCAACAATAGTCTTTGGAGTTATAGAAAAGACTCTGGATAATTTGACCAAAAATGATATTTGCATTTGCTTGAGAGTTTTGATGCGTGTGTGTGTGTTTCAGTATTTGTGGCCTAAATCACTTAAATATTCTTTTTCTTACTGTGTCAGTGGATAAAATGTATTTTATGTATTTTTTCCCCTTCTTTTCTTATGCATATGTTGATAGAAAGCAACAGTCAGATCTATAAACTTGCGCAAAGATTTAATGAATACACTAAAAGAAAAAGAAATCACTAAATTACAATAAAATTCTGGCAACCGCAGAATTTTATCGCATAATGTATAAATATGTATTTTATCATATACAGTAAAATCCTCCAGCCTTCAGATTGTGTGTATCTATACCAAATTTTACTGTATTTATACAGAAAAATTCTGGCAACAACTGTTGATAGCCTAATGTGGAGGCTTAACAAAGGGACATAAATATGGCAAAAAATGGAGAAATAATCAGTTAGGAGGTTTAGAGCAGGGCTGCTCATTACGTCGATCGCGAAAGGTTTTGAGTCGATCTCGGCAGCAGGTGATAAACTGATCGCCGCCATGACGCTGAGACCAGAACTTCCTCTTCTGACAAGCTTATCAAAATATTCACTAAGATCCTAAACGTTTTTAGCTTCATTAAAAAAGAATAACTATAAAAAAAAATCAACGAAACATGTTAAAATTAATCATCTCAGTAATTA
>CAEGAF010009243.1:0-13286 GCA_903067075.1 Micropoecilia bifurca
ATAATCCCACATTCGAGCGACTTGAATCCATTCCTCCCTCCCTGGCTCCTCCAGACCCGGGCCCCCATCGGCCTGGTCCCCCCAGGCCCCCCTATAGCTCCGCCCCTGGACCTGGGGGTAAAAGATTATGTAAAAAAAAAAAAAAGGCAGAATCTCATTGATTGCATACAGCCATTAGTTTAGGTTTAATCTGTAGATTGTGGTTCTTGGATAAGATAAATTGGTTGGAAAGTGTAGATTATATTGCTTTCAAGATGTTTTTAACATATTTCTTCCTAAAAGAATGGCCTATGTGCTTCAAAATATGTTATCAGCAAAAAAAAAGAAAGAAAGAAAGGAAAAAAATCACTTTTGGCAAAAAATCTTTTGAAGAAGAATTATTCAACTTTTATAAATAAAAAAAATATTTTTAGATATTTGTTGAAAGCATAGGCACAGATGACGGCGTATATACGATATCCGTGTAAATATTTCAGTGATTCTTGAGAATAGGGACAAAATGAGTTTTAATTTTCCCATAATTTTTTTTTGTTACTTCTCAACCTTATGTTTGCAAATATGAGAAATAATGTTTTGGAAATGTAAATATGCTAAGATACAGGCTCACAGTTGCAACATTTTTTTTAAAAATTAAATTTTTAATCGACTTGACCCAGAACGTTGTCGTCATCATCTGACAAAAATAAATAAAAAATTATTTTTAATGACCCTATTAGTGATATTTTTACTCACTTTACAGAAAAATGCTTCTCAAGAAACAAAAGAAACATTATTTAAAACAAAAAACAATAAAAAGGCCATCTGATGGAGTTGACACTGCATGATGGAGTTGACACAGAACGGAAGGTGATAAACTAGTGAGTAAAATGAAAAACTTGGTACATGTGAAGTAATGCAATGTATTTTAAATACATTAAAATTAATTAACTGCACATTTAAGTGAGATTTGACAACAATTTCACTGAAAGAATCAGAAAAACTCTGATGGAGTTGACATCTGACGGAGGTGACGAAAAGCCAAACTATCACAATTTATATGATGTTATTCTGAAGGAGGCCATGTTGTAACTCATCAGGTCCATGAAATCTTTACAATAAACTAAAATTAAGCTTTTAGTTCACAAGATGTTATCAAAGTTTTGTAAATTATCACTCATGGTGTTGACACATCATGGTTGTTACAAAAAATTAAGCTATTTTGCAAAGTACATACAAACACAATCTGAATTTTCTGTGAATTTGATTTCTAAAACCAAACATAAAGCCCCTTACACTTCACTGTGTATGTGCTACTTTTTGCTTGTCTTTGTACTAATCAATAAATTTATGGACAATACATCTGCTGTAATACAGACTGCTACAACTATAAGAACCCAAATGTATTTCAAGAGCACTGAATAATTTGAGGTACAACATTTATTTTCCCTTTTAGCTCAATAAAGTATTTTCAAATTTGAACTGAATGATCTGGTGGTAGTGTGACAAAATATAAACTCATTATATATTCATTGCAACTCCTTGTATATATAGAATAGATCAACTCACAGGGTTCTAAAATTTATTAGAATATTTTAGATTGATAGATGCGACATAATCTGAATAAATGACTCATTTGTTGGTCGACTTAGTGATGACTAACACAGTGGCACTGTATTTTTTTATTTGCTTCTTTTATTGTATTTACAACATACAAAATAAACACATTGCAAACACCAGGTAATTTCTATGATTAATACCAAAGAAAGTGGGTATAGCAGACATTGTCTAACACGATGTGCACAACACAAATCACATATCCATTCTTCAGAAGCTTTTTTGCATACGAGTGGAAGGGAAGAAGGGGTTGGTATAAATATTCCACAGGAATCAACAAGAGGAAGTCCATAATTGAACTACAGAATGATTCAGTACATGCCTGTGTAATTCACACATAAGTAAACATACAGCTTACATTCCAAGAGATGAACTGGCATCTCTTCCAGGCCACATTCACACCAGCTGCACAGCCTCTGCAATCCTTACATTTTTTTGCATTGCAGAGCTGCTGAGTCATGACTCTGCAGGTCTGTTCACAAAGCGTGCGTTTTCGTTTTCAGTTTGCGGAACCTCCAAAAACGATCGACGGAGAGCTCAAAACGCTGTGAGCTTAGAGTTTTAACTCGCCAAAAGCCAACGTTACGTCGTCACAGCCGATCGTTTCTTGTTTGTCGTCGTGGAGATCCGTGCCTCGGCGAGGCAAGTCTGTTGAGCCGGAGAGAAGCTGTGCTACGGTTCCGACCACAGAGGCAATCAAGAAAAGTAAATAATAAATAATGCTTCGCTTTTCTCCATGCCTCTTCAGCAGTCGTTTGCCTGAGAAAAGCCTCGGGCCGCGCCGAAGTAGCTGCGTTTCCATTCATGATAAGGCGAGTCTTGACGTGTTGAAAAGAAATTCAAAATGTCAACTCAGAAAAAACTCGTTTTCCATTAAAAACATTTTGGCGCAAGGATGAGTTTTTTTTTTTTTTTGACTGTATCAAAATTGGTCTAATTTGCAAACTCCGCAATGGAAACCATTTTTTGTGCATCACACGAGTCACATGGTCGACAACCGGATGTCACTACTGTCAGAAACCATGAAGAAGATGACAGGAAGAGGCAGGAGGAGTTTTCAGTGATTAATCACGTGAACAAACTCATTCACATGTTTTTTTTAAATTATGTTTCTGATTTAATCAAAACGCTGCAATTACTAAATTGTGTTTTTGTGACATCAACGAAATGTTGACAAACTTTTTGCACATTTGGAATGGAAACACAGCTAGCTGTCTTTTGGTATAAATCAGACCTTTCAGGATTTCTATAACACCTCAGACGTCTATCAAAGAACTGCTTTGTTTTTAAAGCCGCTTCGTAGCTTTTGTTTTAGTTGGGATCCTCATTAAAGAGCTACCCACAACAAATAACCCTATTCTAAGCAGCCTGTCATAAAGAAAAGTGTTTTTGATGGAGAATAAAATAATCCCAGAAAAGGATCAAGGCAATAGGATTCCAAGATGAACTTAAAAGATCATGTCAGGAAGTCAGAATTGTTCCTGTTAAGTACATAAAAATAAAGGAGCACCACAGAGTGCAGTCTTTGGTGAAATGACATTCTCTATTTCAGCCTGCAGGAATCCAACGCTATGTTTGAATGACTTATTTCCTCTTTCGCAAAATATAAAGATGTGAAAAGGTGTCTTGGATTAATCAGAATATGTAAATAAAACATACATGTACCCACTTTAGCTGTAAAGGGTGTTGGAAACTCTTGCTAAGGAAAAAAACAGTCATTGCTGCAGCATTGGTCAACTGAACTCCCCCAGAGTAGCATGATGACAGTCTGTCGAAAAATAATTCCACACATTAATAGATGCAAGACTTAAAGCCGATGTGCTTCTGTTCTTTCACGTCTCTTTAAGGCTAAAACGTGAGGCTTAAAGGCTGCAAGTGAAAAAAAAACAAACAAAAAAAAAACATGTCACAACATCAGCTTCTACCTAATGTACAGAGTCTGCTGAACCTGGGTACCATGTCTCTTCCGTTTTGCTCATGAGTCACGCTGCCTGCAGCTCACTTTGAGTTACGACTCAAAGGTTTAAAGCAGATGGGCAGCCGGCTGTAATCACAGCTCGGTTTCTGGTAACACCAGTCTCTTGGAGGTTAGCCGTACTCAGAGGTAGGGGGTCCTGTGACCAGTTTGCTGTACCCTGACAAGGCCCCCAGGTCAATGTACAGTGAGCCCTTCCTCCTTAAGTGGCCAGAGTCTTCGGAGTACAGAGATGATTCTGCAGAGGAAAAAGGCGAGCATGTGTTAAAATCCAGTTGGGTCTGTGATAATGTGACAGCTTCGAATGCACTTCCAAAGGCCTTACCCTGCGTGGTGTCGTGGTGCTGGCTGGGCTGCCGTAGCAACGCGTGGGTGGCCTCCTCCAGGGCTGAGTCCAGGCTCCAGCAGCGTGGCTGGTCCTCCCTGGGGGGGTTCAGGGCGTCGTCCTTCAGCAGCTCGGACGCGGAGCTCCGCAGGGCGGGGTTCCTCTCCAGGGCTCTCCCCAGGAAGGAGCGCATGGCCACGCTGCAGTCCTCCGGTATGTCCTCCAGAGGCGGGGCCTGCTTATGGATCTGTCGGCACAGGACCGAGCACAGGACACGTCTCATTAAACCGCGGCCAGACCAAACGGTGTGCAAATGCCCCAAAAAATCTCCACCAGCAAACAAAGCAACTTGTCTGACAAGTTAAAAACAGAACAATGGGCTATAGTAAGACTGAGACTGCAGAAGTAAATGACCAACACTCCATGACGGGTTTCTTGGGGAAGTGAGTAACTGTTTGAATATATATATATAAAAAAGGGTAACAGTTTAACAAGAAGAACCATGTAATGGAAGAAGTAGAGGTGCAAAGAAGCAGAAGTGACGCTGACTCACTAAGTGTTCAATAGGTCAAACTCATCTTATCTCCTCACAATCTAGCCTGAAATAAGTCACGGAAACTGACGTCACGCTTTTAAACACAGTAAGTGATGTCTGCTTAACGCGAGGAGTTTCACCGAGCTTCACTTCATCTTGCTTCTCCAATATTGACATATGCAATGATAGCAAAAAATTGTTCTTAGTAATCATTATTGGATGCACTGTGTTTGGCAGCTACATGTGAGCCTGTCTGGCCTGAAACAAAACAGGCTAGTTTTAGTCTGTAAGCTGGACAATGAGGCTGATGAGCATAATGACGCGGACAAAGTACCGTGACAAGCATGATAGGGTTACAGTAGGGTTAAGGTTGGAATGTTTTGTTTGACAAAATGTCTAAGTCCAGAACAGATCTAAAAATGTGGGGCTCAATCTGCTGATTCTGGAAGTAAAAGTCTTCATCCCTAACGATGATGACTACCTGCATGGATTTTCCTGGAATCACATTTCAAAACTCTCCCAAACATCTTGATCTTCATAACATGATACAGGATGACGGGTAGGGATTCCCTTACAGTTAGTTCCAACACCAGAATACAGCTTCATCTTTGCACACCCTGAGTAATTAACCAATTTGCTCTCACAGATGCAACTTGGGGTCAACTTTACCGGGAGGAAGCTGGAATCAACCCTACAACCTTCCGACTGCAAGATGACATCTCTACCCACTGAGTCACAGTCACTCCAGAGGATATATGGATTTCTGTTCTAGATGTGCTTGGTCCTTCCAAATCCCCATGCCATTCTACTACAAACTTTCTCCAAACTCTTCTGTTTGAGACTTACTTTGTGCTTGTCTGTGATTACGTGACAAAAATGAGAAAAACAAACAAAATAAGCAAGAGTACTCACAATGTAAAGGTAGGACGGGTAGGCGGTGCGCGGGTAGCGCCTGACCCAGGGAGGACTAGCAGTCTGCATGTGGATTATGGTGGTGCCCAGGCTGTAAATGTCCGTCTTGGTGTTATGTCCTCGACACAGAACCAGCTCTGGACTCATATACATCTGTTTGAAAAGAATGTGAAACCACATAAATGCCACATGTGTCTGCACATGTGGGCTACAGACCCAAAACGACAGAACGAGAAGTGAAAGTTGTTCCACTTGTAGTGATCATCTGTTGGATTCTGATTATCAGAGAAGCAGCAAACAGGAAGTGTCCTCTTACACAAGAAGGGGCTTTCTGTGATAAACAAGCTAACCTTTAGGCCCACGCTCTGTGTGCATGTGTGTTTGTGTGTCAAGGTATGTTCACCGCCAAATGTTTATTGGCCTTCGAGTGAAAAGCAAACACAGCAGCTGAGTTCATCTTTGTTTTTCTCTGCTGGAAATTCCAGCTTGCTCTCCCGTATCAATGTGTGTCTGAGCATCTCAGACTCTCTCTCTCTTGTTGCCACTGGGTGTCTGCCCTGGGACTTTCCGCAAGCCAAGCCACGAGAGGCTCGATGTGCAGATGTGACACACAAACAGGCTCAAACACTTGGAAAGCAGGGAGCGTATGTTGTTGGGAGAGACGGGCGTTTGAGAAATCCCTCGGACTCTTCCCAAAACCTCCTGCAGATCAAAGCGAGAGCGTCCTGGGCAGACGCAAAACTGTTACTAGCAGCTGTGAGGTCAGTGAGTGCGGCGGTGGCAGTGCTGTGAAGCTTGCCGGTCGCTGATCTCAAGAGCTCAAATTTGGAAGAGAATCACAAAAGGAAAAACAAGTGCAGACAAGTTTATCGACTAATCAGAGAAAAACTTGTGTGAGGAGGGGAATCGAGCCTGAGTCAGAAACAAGGTGCCTGCTGACTTTTCTAGTAAACACACATCAAGTTTGATTTGAGGAAGCAGCAACAGAGAGAGGCTGTGTTCCAAAGAAGCTTACGCTTGCATCCTGTACAGTTGCATCAGGGTTTTGTTTGATTCTTTTCTTACCTCTGTTCCTCTGAGGTCTCTGGGGTTGTACGTGTCCTCTGTCATCTGCACCGTCAGACCAAAGTCCACCAGCACGGCCTTGTCCGACATCAGGACGATGTTGCTGGCTGAGAAAGAAGAATACAATGAATCAGAGGCGTTGCAAATCAGAGAGGTTTTTCTTTCCTTTTCTTCTTTTTGTAATTTCAGAGTTTCTGCAGGAAAAGCCAACACATTCCAACTCGAGGCTTTGGAATGCGTCTTGTGCTGATTTGAAATGAGAAGGATGTCGGGTGTGTCAAAGGCATGTGGACAAGGAAGTGAAGTGAATGGTTCTGGCAAAGCAAAAACTTGCCTGCAAAACCCTCCTTGAGAGAAAATGACTTGGGGTTTGATCGTAACCAGGAAAGTGTCGCATACCACAGAGACAGAGAGGGTCAGGCTGACTTCTATCGTAAGCCTTTAGTCCTTTTTCTGGACGCCAGCTCTGACTGAGAAGGAGGTTGGAATTTCCACACTGTGAGCCTTTAATACATGAGGCTGACAGATTTGTGAGTGAAATCCTTAGATTTCAGCTGTACCGGGTCACTACCTTTCATCATATTTCTTCTTTACGCTCTACATTCTGGCCATTGATGGTGAACAACGGATTTTTGTCAGTCTCACCTGGCAACGTTTGAAGATTAGCTTTCTGGATGTCTTAAATGAGTTGCTTCTCCTTCTCAAGAAAATGAGTTACATGAACTATACTCATCTGAGCCTTCGCTTGAAAGCGAAACAAAGATATTGTTACAACGCTGCTTGGTCATTTCCTGAACAGATCAACCTTTGGCAAGTTCAGCACGTCCGCCAACAGGCAACAAAGCATTCGTTTCCTGTGTCTCTTACGTTTGATGTCGTGGTGGATGACTTTGTGCAAGTGCAGGTACTCCAGCCCGCGCAGGACCTGCTTGGCCACCCAGATGATCTCAAACTCCCTCATGGGTCCGCAGCTGTCCAGCTTCTCCAATACCGAGCCGCCTTCCCCGGCCTCCATGAACAGGTGGACGCTCTGGTCCCAGAGCACGGCACCGTACAGCTCCGCAATGTTCTCATGGCGGAATCGGGCCTGGAACTCCACATCGGCCGCTTTGAAGTTCTCAATGGGGATCTGTGGGGAGGAAGATCAAACGCAAAGTTAAAATCAATAGCAGGAGTGGACATGTTTGCTCAATTTAAGGGATGGAACAATGCTCTTTTTAAATAGATTGACATGCAAACTTGCAAAAACATGAAATGCGAGAAGAAGAGATCATCAAGTAAGAAAGTAAGAGCAAGGTTTTTAGCCAAATGTATTTACATACGCAAACAGGGATTGCTTTATACCATCGAATATAAAGACAATATAAAGACACTATGTGCCTGAAACACTTAAAGTATCATTTATGCTGCGGTATAACTGACAACTTTTGAGCCAATATAAACATTTTAAATGTTTAAAACTTGAGGGAAAACTGTGACTTTATGACACAATTTAAAATTTGAAATTATCATGGATTAATAGTAGCATTTTAAAAAGCATTTACAAGTAGTTCTGCATTGGGTTTCTTAATAAAAAAAACAAAATAGGGAAGTTCAGTAAGTTGTAGGAAACTAGGTCAATAACACTGATTAGCATAGCAGAGCACAAGCAGTTAGAGGAGAAGCTAATAGGTTTGTGTGAGTGTAGGGGTGTGAGTGCACGTTTAAGCTATTCAGAGATTCTGGTTTACCAACAGCTTTTCTTATTTTGAGTTAGCTTAGTAACAAAGCTAGCGCTAGCTGCAAAGCCCCAGTCTTTATATCAAAACTGGCAGCTTCAGTCTTGTTATAAAGATTGAAGCTGCAGTCCTCCAGCCTTCATACCAAACAGAGAAAAGTGGTTGCTTCCCCAACCTGTTATTTAACATCTCTAAATAACTTGGAAGGAAGCTAAGCCAGATCAGATAGCTTAGTTTAGCTTAGCGATGAACGACAACTCTTAATGACACATTCCATTTGTTCTACGAGTTTCCAAGTTCCAATTCAAGCGAATTTCCTGGAATGACTCCTGAACTAAAAATTATTCAAAAGCCAAATCTACCAACACAACAGAATCCAAAATGGCTGACACACCTATAAGACACTTGGTGCTTTTTCCACTATTTTTCTGCTTCTTCCATTTCACATCACTTTTTATTTTGTGACTTTAAACCACAACTTGAAACATATTCTAGTTAAGTATGGAATACAGCTAATATTTATGCAATTCCTGGTAAGAAAACTGCAGCTAAACATCATGTGTTGCATTATATTTCGGAACGACTGGACACTTTGAAGAATGGAATAGTACCAGTGTGATCACTTATATTTTCACTAAATCGATTGCAAGTCGTTATAATATTACACAACCTTAAGTACTGAATGCATTGAAAATGTGTTTAAGTGGAAAAAATGCCATGAAATATTGCTGTCATCTTATGTTGCTAACAGTTATCCTGTTTAACTAGCAGATAAAAAATAGCAAATCCAATCAAACGTATAACAGTTACGGTCGATGTCATGCGTTCATCAATTAGAGAATTGCAGCTGTTCTGGGGTACATGCATGATTGCCTTGATAGTTTCTCCTAAGCACCAGAAAAGAAAAATCCCAATCAACAACTACATTGCAACACTGCATAATATATTAGCAAAGTGCATTTAATTATAACATCATTTATTAAGACCTGCATGTTATGACTCAGATATCCCCTGGATCCACTATAAACTGGCTCCAGGAAGTTTTCCCAGCATATTCACTGCAGCGTGCAGAGTCAACATGAAGCTCTGATAAAACCGAAGGTAGGAAACTGCTCCTTCCTCATTTGTCAATATTTTCCAAGCACCAAAAAGCAAACAACACCCCCTCCACAACCACAGCGCCACAGACGCACGTAGGCATCGTTGCACACATATAAAGATCACATGATGTCTTGTGGAAATTGTGCCATTTTCACTAAAATTGTTGAAAAGAAAGAAAAGACAACAGGGGCAGCTGTGGGAAGTTATGTTGAATGTCCAGTCTTGCTTCAGGCTTTGCCCTTTTTTGTATGTTTTTGAAAGAGCGCTGCGCTCTCTTCCTCTTTCAATTCAAAGGAAACCGTAGCTGAGTTATGCACACATGACGGCTCTGTGAGCCGCCGCATGATCAAGCTGCACTTCACTTGGTGCTGAGGAAATATTTGGCACTCAGAGCGAGAGTTACAAGAAATCAGGCGGAGGTCGAATTCCTGAAAGCACTCACCAGTTTACAGGCCATCCTCTTCCTGGTCGTAATGTCCTGAGCCAAGTGAACTTTCCCAAAGGAGCCCTTGGGCACAAGGCCAGAGCCTGGATTCTTGTAGGTCAACTTCCATGGAAACAGGAGAACGTCCAGGTTGATCTGATAGCGGCCTTTCTTAACAGCCATGTCCTTCTGCGCAGCATGAAAACAAAGTTAAACTTCTGAAAAGGAAACACTGAATGTCAGCAAAAGACTTGCAGGCGAAACGCAGTGAGCCTCACCTTGTTCAGGACGACTCCCATCTCCTCAGGCAGGTGCTGCAGAGCTGCAGCCTGCATGTTGGACAGGAGGTTCACAAAGGACAGGATGTCTTGCACCGTCCCGTAGCGGACACCCCCGACTCCGCCGGCGTAGTCCTTCTGCTCCGTCCCCGGACCCACTCCGTCCCCAACCTCCTCGTTCTCGTCCATCTCCTCCTGAGAAAGCCCCTCTTCATCAAAAGACAAGCCCGTTTCCTCCTCCTCTTCCTCAAGCTGATAGAGCGTCTCTGCTGCGTTGATGATGTCCTCTACGTTCATGTGAGCCAACAGCAGTTCCAGTCCGGTGTCGTATTTGTAATCCATCGTGGCGCTCGTTTCTTTCCTCGCGACCTGAAATCACACATCAGGAGGTCATTGGTTTTTGGTCGGACAGCTCTGTGGTCTGGCCTGCAGAACGTACACAGACACCAACACCCGTGCCTGGATAGAGCCTGACTGAGGCATGCAGCGGGGAGGGGCTCCAGCGAGTGTTTTCCAGGCAAGAGAGCAGTTTCAGAGGAAAGCTGGGAAACTCCAACGAAGGTCAGCCCTCCGTTTACAGACTGACAGGGAGTCATTAGGGAGGGGTGGAGCGGGATCTGAATGATTTACAGCCAACTAAAGATAAACACCTGCTTTCTACAGAAACACAAAGGATGCATCCTTAGGAAGAAAGGAAGAAGAAAACTAAGGGTAAAAAAAAGAAAACCGCTGCCTAAATGACAAGTTGGAATATAAATACTGATGTAGAAATTGTAAAATACTAACAATAAGACTTGGCATAAAACACCAGATATGAAAAAAAAGACGGATAACTAAATAAAGACATGCAACACTTACTTAAAATGTGTAGCAGGAGCTCATCATCATCATCATCATCATCATCATCGTTGCCTTCCCATAATGCGCCTCCAACGTCTGGTGGACACTGAGGCTGATCGGAGTCTGACTGCTGACTAAAGGAAGTAAACAAAGGAAGTTATATGTCGACTGCACGTAGGAGATGACGCTGGGTGGGAGGATACTTTCTCTTTGTAGAGGTTTTGGTTTACTTTGTCTTTGGTTAGAGATGGAAAGTCAAAAGGTTTTTTTTTGCTTTTTGCTTTTACGTCAAGAAATACGAGCGGGAGGAAAAGGCAGGGAGTCCGCTGCGTTTGTGGGCATCGATGGTAGAGATGTGAAAGAAGTGGGGAAATAAAAGAGTGTTTGACACAAGACACAGGAGAGGAAAATGAGTCAGTGGTCTTGAATAAAGATTTGAAAACGTACTGGCTGGTATAGTGCTTTCCTGTTTGAATTTTAGACATCTACCAAAATTTATATTTAATAATTATTTACTTAAAACAAGCGTATGCATCTTTGCTAATATAAGAGGTGTTCATTTCTGCGATAAGAGGCTTTATCCCGGAGGTCCCTTCAAATAAGCCATATTTGTTCCGCTTAGCATTAAAGTTTATAACATTAAACAAGCTTAACTATATCCATATTTTTATCTGAGCATTCAAAAGTGTGATCACTGCAAATCGACAACAGTCTTTAATTTTTTACACTTATGAATGTATTTCTTACCGTAGAATGACTTTCAATGCAACATAAATGAATTCATAACTTTTTCTACATTCATACACAAACGCCTCTAATATATCCGGGTAAGGTTTTTTTTCGTATGAAATAATTTACACATGGTTCTTATCGCTTGCTGTAGGCATGTCTTCTCTTCGCGCATGCGCTTTTCGTAATCCTTCAGAACAGCAATGGCGTCTCCCTTCACTGTGCACAGGTTACATATGAGAGGAAGGAGTCCCGTCCTAAAATGCCTAAACACAATGGAAAATATATTCAGAAGGAGTGTAGGAACCGAGCCGGTGGTCGTTCACACCGAGGGAGCTCAAGGAGACGACAGTGGTTAGTAATAAACGTGTTAGATCCATTACTTTACAGGTCAGCTGTTGTGCCAAGGGGAAGCCATAACAGAGTCCGCAGTAAAAACCTTAGTTTTATTTTCACTTAGCTCTAGTTTACACAGCTTGTAGAGTTTTAAACATTACAAAACGCTTTAAGATACGGTTTGTGTACACATATAATTCGGCATGGTTTGCGTCCAACAAAGAGAGCTTATGAGATAAAATAATGAAGGTATCATTTGAAAATAGCTTATTATAGAAGAGTTCATGAAGTCTATCCTTTAAGGACATCTGCAGTCCATGCATATAATTTGCACCAAGGGCTAATTAGTATATATATATATATATATATATAAATATAAATATATATATATAAATTTATATATATATAAATTTATATTTATATATATATATATATATATATATATATATATATATATATATATTTCATTTATTGCAGCATTTTAAGCATTCCGGTGTTAATTTTGAAGATGTTCAAGTTATTTAACTGTTACAGTACATCATCCTTGCATTTCACCACAGGTGACGTTCTTTGACACATGCAGGTACATCTTGTTAAATTGCAATATGCATTCCAGTGAGTCTCATTTGTCGGATTAAAAGAACCTTTTAAAAATTATAACCTCTAAAAAAGTAATTAAAATGCTTTTAATTAAGCTTAGATTTCTTTGTTAAAAATGCTGTTTACTGGTCGAATGTAATATTGTGATGGTCAACAAAATAAAAAGCAAAGTTTTCATTTGCTGTAAGCAAAACAATCATCATAATTTACAGAATACAACAGCATGTACAGTTCAGTTTGTTATGTAATTATATATCATGTGTTTTACTTAGTGAATTAAGTTAATGAATTAAATCCTTTCAATAATATTCTAATTTATTAAAATGCACTTGGATGGATAGATGGATAGATAACTGTATTTTAATCTAAGACACACAACTGTGCGCTTTTGTCTCCTTCAGGATACATATATGTTAAAAAAACCTGACCTCCTAAGGCAAAAAAAGACTCTAACATATTGGGGCTTTAGCTATGGCTTCTCCGTAGGCTATCTACCATACTGTATGATATGTATAGGGCTAATTTGCACTTTTCCCCAAACCAGTATATTCAAAGGGGTGTCAGGGGTATTTTGTATTTTCTAGACACATAGTGCCATCTCATAGCACAATTAATAATGTTGCCCAAAGTTATAAAAATGCTACATATATATCAAAAATCCATTTTCTTGCACCGCCATCCCATTGGGGTTGGGAGCGGTCAACAAGTGAGAAGCAGGGTCCACCCTGGACAGGGCTTAAGTACATTACATGGCAACACAGGGACTAACAATCAAGCACACACATACACACACACACACACACACACACACACACACACACACACACACACACACACACACACACACACACACAC